>MVGT01000431.1:1898-52722 GCA_002174775.1 Macleaya cordata
GCAACCACTTGGAGATGTTGAGATGGCTTTGCGCACCGTTGTCGGTTAAAATCAATGGATGAAAAGAAACCAAACATTAGGAAAGGACAAGCTGAACGATAGGACAATCGGAAAACAGGCCCCCTTGTACAATGAATATTTATCAAACCATCGAAGATTCATCAAACCCATATACCATGAAGATCATCTGTGGGGGCAAAGTTGGTTGAACACAGAATCGTTAGAAAGTTTGTTTGTAAATTTATGCACATTTTGATAGATGGCTACGCTCTGCTCTTTTGAATGAAAATATAAACCCATCTTTGGTATGAACTTCAGAGAAGCAATCCTGCTTTAGGGTATTTAATCAAGTGCTTTGATCCAAGTAACTTGATTTTCATTCCTGTAGAAATTGTGTTGTACTTTTTATATTATGGGTGTTGTAGTGTTATGATTCATTAAAATCCTCTCATTAATATGTACATTTGAGGTTGTCTTTATTAACTTATATATCATCACAATGTGGCTAAAGTATACCACTGGCTTTTAGAAAAACGTGACATAATATTCTCATACAAAGAGCCTAGATTCCAAAGTTCGCGGTTATGTTCGAGCATATTTTAGACAATGAAAAAGCGCGACAAATTAATGTTCTGAAGGCCCGGGTTATTGCTAGTCTATGCATAAAGATTAAAGAGCTCTGTTGTAGCATAAAGATTAAAGAGCTCCACCGATCAGAATACTGTGCAACACATGTGAATGTGCATTGCAAGAATCGAATTCGGCAAGTAGAATGTTAAACACAACCAGAAGATTTTCCTATTGTCTAGGGATCATAAAAAAGAATGCCATGGGTCAAATCGATCCGATCCAACCCTTTTTTCTTTTTTTTCTTTTTTTTTTTTTATGTTTTGTATTAGAATTATTCTTAGACCATTTGATGCCTTTTGGGCGCTTAGCATATAAACTCCTAAATGCTAGACAAGCACCTAAAACTATTTCAGGTCAGATGCCTCATATCTGATCTTCATAGATGAAAATAGTTAGGTACATTGAAAGAAATCGAATTGGGGACCTCTCGCACCCAAAGCGAGAGCCATACCACTAGACCAAATGCCCAATTGATATAGAAAACAAAACTAGTTTACTATCAACCCCATCATACCTTGTATTACCTATAAGGTATTATCAAATGATACTCAGACATATAATAACATCGGTTTGCACTTTGCCTAAACAGAAAATACATGCATACTGAGGCCGTTTGGCAACCACTTAAGAAGTTACTTTTTGACTTAAAGCAAAAAAGTTTGTATGGTAACATTTTTTTTTCCTATCTAAAGCTAGAAGTCGACTTCTCACTCTGCCCATAAGTATAATAAATTATATAGATCTAATTAGGATTCAACAAAGGGAATCAATAGAAAACAGTAAGGGTATTTTTAATCTTGCAGAAAAAGCTCAAAACAGAATTCATAAAGAAGAAATCAACAATTCTACACAAACGCTTCTCTATAGCAATACTAGCAGATTTCTTTTTAAAGCCATATGAGCAATTCAGCAATAAACAACTTTTAGGTAGGAATATTAGTCTAGCATATTTTGACCAAATGACAGCCATTAATGTAACTGAAAGTGATCCACCAATCAGAACCATGCCACCCATTTGAACATGCTACTATGCTAGTATAAAAAAAAAATGTACCCAGACAGACTGATTAATGCCACTGAATCCAAAAACAGGGAAAAATCTATCTTGACTTCTGGGCAATGTATTAAAAAACAATTTTTTTCTTATTTTTCAAGTTGCGACTGTGCAACTCATTTATGCATGTTTCTTAGCAGTCCTCAAATCTTATTTTACAAAAGAAAACTACAAACCCACTTCTTTTTCCTAATAAAACGAACACCAAGACATCATTTTTCGGGTCAATTGAATGGGGGGTTTTAGCAAAAGAAAGATAAAAAAAAATTGCACAATTTCAAAGCTCTATTATTCAGAATTCATTTGTTAATTACCCGTTTTCAAAATTCTGTCGTTGAGACAATCCCTTCCCTTCACCTCATTCACCACTGGCACATCAGCTGCACAATCGAATCCAATGCACTGCAAACTTATTATAGATGCCAACATCCTCGGCCAGGCGTGCAATCTGCACCCCTGCATCTCCTCCTAATTTGTACTTGTAGTAGTTCAGAGAAACTCATTTATACAAATGAATTTTCAAATTTTCTGTTTCTTGGTTTCAAAAGAGTTATCCTGGGCAAAAGGAAATTAAAAATGACCTCCTTGTCAAGAAACTGATCATGGAATTTATGACTCAATATAGAAACTAATTTTACCATCTTGCTTTCAGTGATTATGTTAGATATTTTAGCTTTATACATCATTATATACTAAATAAAATGTATATAGCTCTACAGATCACTGGGGTGATTGTTCACATGAGATCTGTGTGTGGGTGTGTGTATGTATTTCCTATAAAATGTTAATGTGGCTGAAGTTTCTATCAGCAACTAAAATGTATGTGTTAAAAGCATCTCTAGATAAATGTCTTCGTTGTGTCTCCCCCAGATCTGATCCATAGAGGTTTCAATTTCTTTTGAGAGAGACCTTAAAGAAATACTTAGTGTGTTCAGTGATTGAAGGAAGTATTAACAAGTAGCAAGGAAACAAGTAGAACTTAGTGCATAGATGGAACAATGGCATGTTGGCTACTCTCATATATGGCCCTGGAAGCAGCATTTGAAAAGTGAAAATACTTACTCCTCATATTTTTTTCCTCGAAATGTGCAACACACATAGCTTCCCAAGTATGTATTTGCAGCCACGCCAGTTCGCATTGCTCTAAATCCAGTGTAAGGAATAGGAAGAAAAATCCCTGATATCTCAAAAACAACAATGCCCACCCACGGAGCAACCTGATCAAGTCCAGCTGTATGACAACCAAAAGAAGGTGAAAAGAAACACATTAGCATCATAATGTTCCGTACCCATAATTTGGGTAGTGTGTTAGCATTAGGTTTTTGAGTAGAAACAGGTTTCTTTTTATTTGTTTTGGGGTGGGAACAGAAGTCCCAATTGAAATAGGTTTCTTTCTTATATAAGCAGCATATTGTTAACAGATTGAGAGGGGAATTAATAATAAAAGTAGCTAGTTAATTACGTAGATTACAAATTAGTTCTAATTCTTCTTCTTCCTCTTCATCTTCTTGTTGAGATCGTAATATTTTGGTATCAGAGCATCGATCTACAATGACAGTTAAAACTCTTGAAGAGAAAGTCGAGGCACTCACCACTCGATTGGATCAATTTTTGATCGACAACACTTGCATCGATAATCGTTTGACTGAACTTTCAACAAGCATGAGTACTATCGAGACCGCAATCATTGCCATTCAAACTTTTATTGGGCTGTAGTCCTCAAATCCACTGCAACCACCACTTCCGCCGGCACCAGCTTTTTCTCTATCCACCGCTCAAATCATTGAAAATCTTCGAGAAGATCCTAATTTTAATCTCAGTACAGTTCAACCGCCAGGTTTCGAAACCAACCCCTGTCCTGTTCCCAATGTATTTGCATTCCCGGGTCGTGCATTCCGTCTGGAATTTCCTACTTTTGACGGCATTGATCCGAAGGGATGGATTTTTCACGCCCAACAATTCCAACGGCTCTACAATATGACCGAGGATCAGCTACTTGATGTCGCGTCCATTCACCTTCTTGGGGACACGATTCCTTGGTTTCAATGGCTCTCTAAGACCATTGGGTGCCTTACTTGGGTTGAGTTTGCTCGTTCACTTTGCAGTCGTTTTGGCACTTTAGAAGATGACAATCCCGAAGGAGCCCTTGCAAAACTTCGTCAAACATCTACTGTGCATGATTACCAGGCTCACTTTGAATGGTTAGCAAATCGTGTTGTGGTGCTACCGGAGTCTTTTCTTATTCGGTGTTTTATTTCAGGCCTTCATGATGATATTCGTGCTGGAGTGAAATTATTAAACCCCTCATCATTAATGCAGGCCTATGATATCGCCAAATATCAAGAGGAATCCATTAAGGCATTAGTCACTTCGGCCAGTAAGTGTTCTCCACTAGACGCTACGCCTAAACGTTCGTTGCCTTCTAGTGTTCCATCCGAAATTCGTCGCTTAAGCTTGGCCGAGCAACGTGACCGACGTGAGAAGGGATTATGTTTCAATTGTGATGAACAATTTCGCCCTGGCCATCGCTGCCAACAGCCCCAGTTGTTACTCCTAGAAGCTGACCCGGGTTTTACGACCGAGCCACCTCCAATGAAAATTAATCTACATCCTCTAGAAACGACTTGAGGACAAGTCGTAATTGAAGGGGGTCGTATTGTTACGTACCCATAATTTGGGTAGCGTGTTAGCATTAGGTTTTTGAGTGCAAATAGGTTTCTTTTTATTTGTTTTGGGTGGGAACAGAAGTCCCAATTGAAATAGGTTTCTTTCCTGTATAAGCAGCATATTTTAATTACGTAGATTACAAATTAGTTCTAATTCTTTTCTTCCTCTTCATCTTCTTGTTGAGATCGAAATACATAATTAAGCAAATCAAAATCTCTTGGACTTGAAATGATAAGGCACACTGATCCAATTTTAACCCAAAAAGTACCGCCACCCTTCAAATGTGTATATCTTAAAGAAGCTGAAGTAACATATTTCGTTTCTTGTCTAAAGCGATCATCTAATCCCGCAAACAAAATGACTTAAGAAATCTTCTAGCACTTCAAAACAAGTTTAGCCGAACTGAAGGGTGATTGATATTCGAGGTGCTTGCTTATCTTTTAAACTCATTGTTATTAGGTATTTTCTGTTCGTAGCTCAAATATTTTTTTCATCCGACAGATCCATATCTGGCTCTTCACTAAACATTTTTAATCACTCATTTATGCAGATCTGTTCTTCACTTCCGATCTGAAATCCCTCGGGTTTGACGTACCTCTCCTCATCCTCCTCTTCCAAATCTTTAATTGCACTGTTAGTTTATTTTCTTCATCGGCAGTGAAAAACAGATCTGCAAAGATGAGTTTAGTTCAAAATGGTGAGTGGAGAGCAGATCCCGATCCGGCTCTCCACTCACCATTTTGAACTAAACTCATCGTTGCAGATCTGTTTTTCACGCCGATCTGAAATCCCTCAGGTTTGCCGTCTCCTCATCCTCCTTGTTCAAATATTTTCGTCATCGGACAGATCCAGATCTGGCTCTCCACTCACCAGTTTCAATCTCTAATTTTCCGAACTAACTCATCTTTGCAGATCTGTTCTTCACTACCGATCTGAAATCCCTTCCGGTTTGTCGTCTCCATATCTGATCTCCCTTTACTTTTTCATCTCTAATAACTTGCCTGAACTAAATATCGTTAATTGTCTTCTTTAATATTCAGTACTTTCTCCGTCGAGATGTGGTACACAGCGTCAACTCCCAATTCTTTAGAGGTTTTGTGAGTTTTTTCTATTTTATTCCCTCGAGATGCGAGAATGTTCAATCTCAGCCTTTGATTTTAGATCTCTTAAATTTTTTAATTGTCTTGTTCAATATTCAATTCTTTCCATGTTAATGGTTCTCCCTCGAGATCTATTTCTGTACGTTCAATCGGAGCCTTTGATTCCATGTTTTTTTTTTGATAGATGCGAGTGAGGGAATAAACAATCCTCAACAACAAAGACTAACAAATCTTCAGTCACAGTGCCACATGCCTCAACTCCCGGTGTATTGAGGGGATAAAAGGTTCCACCACCAAAGCTGATTCAGGGCTCTAGCTCCGAGGGTAAACCAGGCGGAAACAATAGATCACCTCCGGAAGCTCCCGCCAGTCCACCATCAATCCTCGGGGTGGGGAAATTAGTGAAACAAGATGGTTGGTGCAAGTATTGGATCGTGAACAAATTGTTTACAACTGTACAATTCGGCAAAGACCCTAATATTTTTTGGGGCAATTAGGAAACTTTGGTGATTAAAGATGCAATGGAGTTCGAGCGCAAGTACAAATGCCTTATAGGAACGTCGTTTGCTGTGTTCGTGACGTACCTCAAAAATTGGGTGAGTAGACTTATTTTACTTAGAAATTAAGTTTGAAAACAAAGTTTAACATGTAGATTTCAATTTTATTGTGTATGTTTAATATATATAATTACTATTAAGTGTATAATGTTTAACATGTAGGGATTTACGAAATTAAGCGGAAGCAAATATGACGAAGGAGGGGAGTTCTTCAATTACGATTTCAGCCAAGGAAGATTGCATAAGGTGGTGAAATACATGCCCAAACAACTGCCACGTGAGTTATACGACAGTGAAGTTGAAGAAGAAGAAGGCAATGTTCAGGGCGCAATGTTCCTTCCAGTGCTCCGAGAGGTACTGCAGAAATCGGAGTCTATTGAGAAAGCAAATGAGAGCATTGAGAAAGCAAAGGTGGATAACCAGCTCCTGAGGCGCAAGGTGTTGTAAAATTTTCAAAATAGCTTTGGGTGGTTTTTGTAGCTTTAACTCTTTTTTAGTTTAGTCCCACATTGCTTGTGAGATATAGAAAGTTGAGGTTTATAAGTGACTACACTTATTAGAGTTTATCTTTTAAGTGTTGGGTCCTCATTGGAATTGATAAGGTGGTGCAAAGCACCACTGCACACGCGCACGTGCTTGTGCAAAAGGGCGATTGGGTGTTTTGGGCGCTTTTGTGGCGCACTTTGCACCACCTTATCAATTCCAATGATGACCCAATGCTTAAAAGATAAACTCTAATAAGTGTAGTCACTTATAAACCTCAACTTTCTATATCTCCCAAACAATGTGGGACTAAACCAAAGAAGAGTTAAAGCTACACAAACCAACTAAAGCTATTTTGAAAATTTTACAACACCTTGCGCCTCAGGAGCTGGTTATCCACCTTTGCTTTCTCAATGCTCTCATTTGCTTTCTCAATAGACTCCGATTTTTGCAGTACCTTTCGGAGCACTGGAAGGAACATTGCGCCCTGAACATTGCCTTCTTCTTCTTCAACTTCACTGCCGTATAACTCACGTGGCAGTTGTTTGGGCATGTATTTCACCACCTTATGCAATCTTCCTTGGCTGAAATCGTAATTGAAGAACTCCCCTCCTTCGTCATATTTGCTTCCGCTTAATTTCGTAAATCCCTACATGTTAAACATTATACACTTAATAGTAATTATGTATATTAAACATACACAATAAAATTGAAATCTACATGTTAAACTTTGTTTTCAAACTTAATTTCTAAGTAAAACAAGTCTACTTACCCAATTTTCAATGTACGTCATGAACACAGCAAACGACGTTCCTATAAGGCATTTGTACTTGCGCTCGAACTCTTTTGCGTCTTTAATCACCAAAGTTTCATAATTGCCCCAAAAAATATTAGGGTCTTTGTCGGATTGTACAGTTGTAAACAATTTGTTCACGATCCAATACTTGCACGAACCGTCTTGTTTCGCCAATATCCCCACCCCGGGGATTGATGGTGGACTGGCGGGAGCTTCTGGAGATGATCTATTGTTTCCGCATGGTTTACCCTTGGAGCTAGACCCCTGGATCAACTTTGGTGGTGTAACCCTGTATCCCCTCAATACACCCGGAGTTGGGGCATGTGGCCCTGAAAGGAAGTTGATAGATGAGGGGTGCTGACTAAGTCAGTATCGATACCTGCTGAAGGGGTGCGACTGGTAGTGATCAGATCACTCCAGTATCGATACCACTCATTCTGGTATCGATACCAAGGTGATCTGAAGTCATTTTGTGAATGAGTATCGATACGCACCAGTTCAGAAAAGTCACCATTTTTACTCCGAAATGGTGCTTCCAAGACTATAAATACATGGTTTCTTGGCCATTCTCAATACACTTCGAAATCCTAAGTAAACCAAAGTATAATTAGAGCTTTTTGGCATTATCAGAGATCAAAATAGTGTGTTCTTGAGTTGTGATGGAATCTTGCACATTCGAACTCACAAATCCTACGGTTAGACTCCATTATATCCTGAAAACATATTTCGTATACCCTGGTGCAATTATAGGGGTGAAATATTGCTTGAAAGGCAGCGTTTACGTGCCTTGGAGTTCTTAATCGTTCTTGTTTTCTTGTACTGTTCCTACAATATTTCCAACACAAGGTGCAGGAGTTGAGCAACACTGTCGAAGTTGCAGATCTGCTCACCGGGATCCCAAGTAACATAACTGGTAATAGCTATGTTTACTAGCAGCTTCCTTTGTTGCTTTTAATTCTATCCATCCTTTTCTATTTTTCTTGTTCTCTTGAAGTAAAAAATGATAAGTTTCATTGCCCTTTTGCAGGCACCAGTGGAGCTCCGGGATATTGAGATCCTTCGCAAAGGCCATGGTCATCCATCTTTTTTACTGAACAATAGTAGCAGACTCGCAGGTTATTTTTTATTTCCTCTCCAGTACACTCCTTGTGTACTTTTTTTTTTGTTCTGCAAAAAACAGTTTGGATCTTTAGGGTTTGATCATTTTTTTCCTTGTTTCTCATATGAATTGACTCACTATGGGGTACTGGGTTTTCAGGGTTAGTGTTTCTTCAATGAAGCAAGTAGCTAGCTAGGTTAGAATAATAAATACTGTTATCAGCTTTATTATTTCTCCTTGTGTGTTAGCTATTCAGAGATTTGGAATGATGTTTGGGAACTTGATTTGTTACCTATTCAGGGAGGGGTGCTAAAAACAATAACATGGGACATTTCTTGAAATATGTATGGAGAGTGCAACATATGTTAGTTTTATTACTGGTTCAATAGGTTCTTGTCCATGTGACACTGTCTTTGCTTGGAAAGTTGGCTTTTTCATAAATGCTGTATTTGCTAGCTACTTATATCTAATTCATATGCATAATATGTAGGGAAAAACAATGCAGAGAATCAATAACAAATGGATAAATGGTATTACTCGTTGGCGTTTGCTAGAAATATTGAGGATGTGTTTTCTACTTAGACAAACTGATGTTATGTGACTGAGTATCATTTAAGAGTACCTACTCAATGATACAGGGTATGATCAGGTTGACCTCTAATTCTAGTGATAGTAAATAAATCTATTTCCTATACCAATTAGGCATTTGGTCTAGTGTATGATTCTCGCTTTGGGCCCGAGTTTGATTCTCGGGATGCCCCTAACCTTTTCATCTGTTAAGATGGGATCTCCCCCAGAATAGTTTTGGGTGCTTGTCTAGCATTTCAACGCCAACAAGGCATCTGAATTATGCATTTTGTCTCTGAATGCGTTAAATCAAATGGTCCCACTAAGGATCATAATTTGAGAAAAAAAATAAGGAATAAAGTAAAAGAAAAAAGAGCTGGATCAGATCCATTTGATCCATGGCATTCTTTTCGTTAATCCATAGACAACAGTCTGAAAAAGTTGTCAATGATCTTCTGCTGGGTTTAACATTATAGTTTTGTCTTGTCTTTAAATGCAATGAAATTACCCAGACTCAACTTCTATACTAGCAGAGTTGCACCTTTAGATTCGTTACGTTCTTGGCTTCATAGTGGACCATATGGTCACTATGTGAGACTTGTATTACAGCCTAACAGGCTAACACCTTGTTCGTTCCTCTTATGGTTTTGCTAGAAAAGTGAGAATGGTCATAAAGGAGATGTCTTTGTAGCATTGCTGTCTTTTTACTCTTGAAATCTGTTTTGAGGTCTATTAGTTGAAAATACAGTTACAATTTTCTATTGATTCAGTCTGGGTGCAACTTCTATACTTAAATATATTGGTTGGACAGGACATCATAAAGCGTTGTTCATTGGATCTTAAATCTTTATTGTTACCAGATATGTGAAATTTTCTGACTTACATTAAACCATTCTCATTTCTTGAGATGTGTTTTTTCTTTTTCTTTTCCCGTTCTATCTAAATCATATTTTGGGTTCATGTATAAGCTTAAAATTCTCTGTCCACAATTTTCTTCAAAGCCTGTTCATACCTAACAACAAACTCCCTGAGATTGGTTTTTGGAGTGACAAATCATTGAAAAAAACATCTACACCTTTACTACACCAGTTGTATTCATCCCAACATAGAAAAGTACATCGATGGTACACTGGAACCCAAGACACCCGAACGTATAAATGCCTTAGCCAGTCATTATCACTAAATCCTTACACTAAAATCATCGCATTCCACATTTCTTCAAAATCTTGTACTTTGTAAGTGCAATGAATGGATTTCTTCATCGCATGCTTGAATTTTGACTTTATGTAATAAATATGAGAACTTCTCTCCAAATTTCTTTTTTATATGCCAAAGGCATAAACGATGAGGATTATTGGGAAAAACCTTCTTGATAGCTGCAACCATCGCAGAATCTTGATCAGTTCTAATTGATAATGGATGTTGTCCTCATGGCTTCAAGCCAAGTATTAAACAACCACACAAATGTAGATTCTATTTCATCTTGTAAAAACGCACATCCAAATTGTGTGGTTTGGTAATGATGATTCACCCTAGTAAAAGGTGCAAATGGCATTCCACAGTTTTTGGTTCGATAGGTAGTGTCAAAATTAATAAAATCTCTAAATTGCTCATATGCCATACGTGATGGAGCATCTACCCAAGAAAATTCACAGCTCTCCCAACTTCTTCAACTTGAACTGAATTGAAAATTTTCACATTGCCTTCTTTGAAAATAACTAATGACTGACTGTGCATCACCAACTTCTAAATTTTTATGCCTGATATTATGCAAATGATTATAACAATCTCTACTATCGAACCCTATGTCCGCACCACCAAAGATTGCAGGAACTTTTCCTATTTGCAGATTCTCCCTATTGAATACTTCCGTCAAATCCTTGGCGGCAGGTGGCATTGTCTATTAAACCACATACGCATCCTCTTCGGTGGTGTCACAAATTTGTGGTTGTGATCATCTGAAAATGTAGTCACGATCCATTTATTGAGTTCCTCATTAAGAAGAACTCGCATCTTTGCCTTACAACTACACTTGATCGTGCTGCAACTTCGACCTATTTTATCTAACTCCATCTAGTCCATCTTCTTTTCTTTCTTGCCCTCGCATGAACATACCATATCAACTGATGTCACTTCATCAAAACGAACACGGGTTTTGTTTGTTGATCGAACTCACACTGAAAAATATAATATTCATTTGCTTCTTCACAAGACTTAAAACACATCCTTTCATATGGTGCCTTCATACTATTAATATTCTTATTCGGAGTCGAAATATCACAACTATAATTTTTTTCACTTTGTAAATAGTTCTCGGCCTCAATTGCATCATTCTTCTCAACTTGGTTTAAACCTCCAACACAATAATTGTGCAGTTCATCCCTATTCTGAATCTAAATTCATATGAAATTAGAACATTCATCAATATTCACAATTGAAGCATTAAAAAAGTAAAAAACAAATTAATCTAGCTAGGATACTATTTTCTAATTAAATTAGTAATGTATAAGGTTTAGTGAGAACCCAAGATGCTAAATGTTGAAAGTTGGAGTCCATGCATAAATGGGTAACAAATAGCCATGTGCTTCCTCCCCCAAACCTAGATGATACATACATCTCTATCATCTCCTCATTACACTCATAGCGATCTACCAATCTAGCCTAGTAACCATCCATTCATCATTCTTCAGTCTTCATATAAAAAATTAAACCAATGTTGATTGATTATTCGCCTCAAATTAGCAGAGGGATCTTACTATCTTCATCACCAATTAGACCTTTTTGGACCCATTCGTGCAAGCCCAAACTTTCAAGCAAATCCAAAGATCTCTGGGTATTCAAAGCCATCCACAATTTTTAGTTGAAAGTGATCAAAGATTTCTACTGGTGATGGAATCATGGAGTCAATGGGGTTAACTTTGTTAATGGTGAAATTATTAAGAAGAAAGAGAAGCACTGGCGCACATTAATAAAGTAATTTAATGCTCCTAAATACAGGACTACAAAACCAACTAGAATTTTAGATTTTTCTCGTCCATTCCCTACATCCCAAAGCCTCAAGCAAACGTCCCACTTTAAGGGCAAGGCCAGTGCACATTGTTAAATCTCAAACCCAACGAAATTTTAAGGCTAGTGAGCACCTTTAAACCTCAAACCCCTCACCTGATCCGGTAGTTTGATGGAAGCTGAAGGGGATAAGAGTACCCGCATAAGTTTTCGGCGACGAAAAAAGTTCTGCGATTGCACAATTAAAAAGAATAAAATAAAAGGAGACAGAAGTTTTCTACGACACACCTTTTTTTAATTAATAAAATAATTAAAAAATGTGTTTTAGTTAATACAAAAATTTTTTAAAAAAAAGGCGTCGCATATAATCTGCGACACATACACCTCCCCCATTAGCCTTGCCAACATGTTATATCTTGGTGGGTTTGAGGTAGGCCACAGGTCTTGCCCTAAGTTAGATTCCTTAAGTCAAGGTAACCATACTTTTTTTTTTTTTTAAGAAGAAAGGACTACTAATGGCAGTGGGTTAGGTAGATAACTGTTTGGAAGAATGAGAAGGGGACCGTGCTAAGGCGACACCAACTGTTTGGTGTCAATAGTCACACCCGACTTTTTTGGCCCACTATAAGAGCTGATATTTTACGAACATGTTCCACTCACCATAAAGATCATACTCATAAAAATTCAACCTAGTATAATACTTCTAGCTAGATCAAAAGTTGGACTCTATTACTAACCGATAGCAAAATAAGCAAAATGTACTAATAAACTAATTTAATGCACTTAAATAAACAGCTACAAAACTAACGATCATTTGAGATTTTCTCATTTATTCTCAAAATCTCACTGTCACACCACCCATAATCTCAACTATCTATAACCTTCATCCAAGAGCCTCAACCAAACGTCCCACTTTAAGTCAGATCCTTGAGTCCAGGAACCGGACCCTTACAAAATACTTAAAACATAATAACTAATTAAAAATATAAGATTCTCTTGATTTTCCGCATATATATAAGTATCCTCTAGGTAGTGGGTGTCCTCCTCGCGTCAAAATGTCTTGTAAAGCATCATAGTCTATTAAATGAGCACCTTCAGGTAGGAAGGTTTTCAGAGAAAGCAAATTGTCTAAGTGACTGTTTAGCTGATAATCAATATTAGAAGGTTTTCTTTTTCTTTGTTCAAAAATATGATGATCATATAGAGAAGGCTTTACCACCTTGAGATGTTTCATGTGCAGATCGTAGAATTTAAGACTTTCCATATCAAACCAGTACAGTAAAATCCAACCAGAGAAGCCCACTATACGACTAGTAGTAATGTCGAAGCAGCAGTGTGGTGAACCGGAGGAAAGAAGATCAAAAGTCTCCTTGATCCATACTTGCTTGACTTCATCCTTCAAAAAATGCAGGTGAACCTTACAACCGCTAATCTGATCATGATGATGATGATCCTCATCACTTCCTAATATTTTTTCTAGACGTGCAACACACAGCGACCCTTTGGACTCCAGAAGATGAACCAATTTTTGTTGCTCAGACGTAGGTGAAACACAATCAGCTGGGAGTTGAATAACTTGAAACGTCTCGTTGTGGAGGTCAAACGAGAGCAGCGTCTCATTAGGTTCTTTAGTCGACCTCCAAAACAGAGCTCCACCACAAAACATGGCGGCTGATTTAGAATAAGGCCGGGCCGTCCTTAATATTTGACGAGAACTTGGTGGCGGGCTTGTAGTCTCTCTCCATGAATTGGTTCCCAATGTAAAGACCAGACACTTAAACTCTTTCTCCACGGTATAAAGAATAAGGACCACCTTGTATTCCTTGATTAAGGAATCTAATCCAAATCCATAACAAATGATACGTCCATCGAATGCTGGACGGAAGATCCAGAGTAATTCAAGCCAACTAGGGTTAAAGATCTCAATGTTACCAGGCAAATGACCCATATTCTCTAAAAGACAAACCAAACCATTACAATAACCGACCAGTTCCCTTTTATAAGTGCAATTTAACAAGTTTGCATTACTACGAAGAAGAATATCGACACCATCACCATAATCTTCTTTTTCATCTTCAGTCAAAGAGAAGAAGTAATTGGAAAGTAACTTCTGTCGATGATACTTAACATTAAGGAAATTAAAGATGAGACGGGGATTTTTTTGGGATTGAAGAAAGTGGGAGGAGGCAAAGTGTGGATCATGATAGATTGAGTTGTACCAGAGCTTACAGACGCAACCCCATCTGATCAGAGTCTTAAAGGGAAGTCTAGTGAGAATATTCTCAAGAATTACTTCCTGAGGAAGATATGGAGGATGATCAGTTTGCGTATTTTTTACTCCTCTTATCATCTTCTTCTTCTTTGCCATGTCTCTTAAGTTTTCCCTCATATCTTGGTATACTGCACGTGGAAGTGAAAAAATTAAATCAGTAGCAAGGAAAAGAAAGAAAGTTTGGTTGTTTTATACAGAAGAAACTCAGAACTCACTAATTTATAACTACTAGCTAACAATAGATTCTAATCCTACCAATTTTAGGAAGGGTGTGCAAACATATTCATCCATCCAACCACATTCTTATGAATATTTCATTTTCAATATACATATAGGACTACAAAAACTAATTAATAACACTAGGGCAGTATGGCCCATCTTAGGTCAAAGAGGGGAAATTCATATGGAAGACAAGTGGAATTTAAACAACTGGACAGATATATATCAAATTTAAACACATCCGACTTAGTAAGTCCATCTTCTCACATGATAATGGCAAAAGAAACAATAAATCCAAAAGTACTATAGTGAAGAGACTTTTACTGATATAAAAAATAACCACAACAGAAAGGGCACTCCATAAGGTATTTGAAATGGAATGTGGACTATAAAAATTCATAAAGAAAGCTACTGCAATGAATAAAACAGAGACAAAGCATAAGAAGAAAAATCATACTAGCTACGTGAATGCATCTCCATGGAAAAATCAGTACCAAGGACAACACTTAGCTTCAAAATTCAGATGAAATGGAAGTGAAAATCGTGTGGTATGGGCAATACTATTCACACAAAATGACCAAAGATAGATGATGAACTTATGGTTTTAAATCAAAGAGTAAAGGCTTGCATAATTTCTACAAAGATGCATAATTGGTACAATATCAAACTCATATATTTGTTGTATCCAGGGGCAGAACCAGGAATTTATATTGACTGGGGCTGGTAGTATGAAGTCTTTATATATACACTTCGCTTACACAGTTACACTCACTTATGGGGCCCATATTGAGATGATCTAAGAGTTAATTTCTTCTTAATTCCTTTTTAAGATAATATCCTCATCATGTAGATATCCTATGGAACCCACATTGAGATGATGCAAGGAATGATTTTTTTCATGAAAATGATCTCCTCAATGTAGCTTATCCTCACAAAGAATCATATTGTTTTAAAACTTTTAACCCTACCAGAAGTTGGTTCAACTTTTAGAACGATATGTTTTTTTCGCGAAGATGACCGATGAAAATATCCCTTGGACCATTACCATGGGGGCCTCAAAAGCTAGTACAACTAGGTGTAAGAATAAGCGATGTGTTATCTAATTACAATAAGTGGGGTGCAAATTTTTCCAAAATTAACGGTGCAAACTATGGTGAAAGATCGTCGTGCAAGTAGATGAGAAAAAGTTATGCTTTTTTTTTTTTTTTGAGGATATGAAAAGTTATGTTAGATTGTTAGTTACAAAATCACCAATAAATTAGTGAGTGGCAAAAATAACCCATAAAATTTACATATATAGTTCTAAAGCTTTTCACTCCATAAAGGAATGTGATCGAATTTTAAGCATTATAAACTATCCCTTTTACTGTAAATTTTCGACCAACTTTTGAAAGGTTTAATGGTTTTAGATTGGTATAAATTTTGTGAGAATGGTCTAGATGATGAGGAGATCATCCTAGCAAAAGCTCAACCCTTGGATCATTTCCTAGTGGCTCCACAGTCAGGTGTAATTGGAGTGTAAGAAGAAATTGTACGTGCAGAACATGTAACTAGTTGGGAGTAAATATTTGTTCTTATATTTATCTTGCTATAAGTAGGGTGTCGAGGGGCATTACTGCAGGGACATCAGATTTTGACACCAAAGATTACATCTGCTTATTTTATTGATTGGAAACCAATCATAACAGTTGCTGAAAAAACATTAATTCCATTTCAGCCTCTCATACCACTTTTAAAAAGCAGATGTAATATTCTGGTGTCAAATTTTGGTGTTATTCTAGCAAAACTCTTTAACCAAAACTAACCTAAAATGGTATAGGCAAAGGAAATTTGGAGAATTTTAACCCGGGCTGAAGTCCCCCCAGCCCATACTTGGTTCCGCCCCTGGCTGTATCTGGATATCATAGTCTATAACGGCAAGTCAAGACCCATATAGAGTTCGGAAACCAAGACTGCATAGCAGCATATCAACATGTACTAACATAACCAGTAATGTAAGTAAGGAAAGTGTATACTTCCAGTACCACGGTACCACCTAGACAACTAGACATCAGTGAACTAGTAATCTATAGTACTAGACTTCTAGCACAACTTAAGCAACAACAAATTCAAAAACAAAAAATTTAAGGCATTACATCAAAGTGAATAATGAAAATGAAGATGCTATCTTTTCTACACCGATAGAACATCAGAATCCCAAAAATAATTGATTTGTGAACAGAAACATGTTTAAGGAAATAGAAGAACTCTGAAATGGTTATTGAAGATCACACAGTACATCTCATGAACCATCGAAATTACAATAAACAAGCAATTTATATATCAAAAATAAAATTAATGGAGCATTTCATATCAAAACCCTAGAAAATTTCACTACGCCATTAGAGAAAGAGAGTCAAAACTGAAACCCCATATAACCCAAAGAGACTGAAAGAGAGTGAAGATGATGGAGATGAGAGAAAGAGAAAGAGGTTCACATACCTCTCTATCGTTGAATTGATTTGGCATTAGTTTCCCACTACAACATTTTGTCTCCAGAAACCCTAACTATTGAGAAGACAAAAGCTTCTCTTCAACATCCAATGAACGTGAGAGACGAGAAGAGGCGGAGATTGAGAGAGAGACGGAGATTAAATAGAACTCCCCACTTCAATCCTCAGAAAAGACTTTTGAGTCCCTGGTACAAGAACAAGCTCGTGATCGTACCGTCAGATAGACAATAGCGAGATCCATCGGTTAGATAAATAAAGGGAAGATTATGAAGATCAATAAAAGATTCTCAAGATTCTAATCTACTATTTAGGAAACATATTTTGTTTATTTAGTTTCCTATTGTTAAAGTTTCCTATTAGTTATAGGTTTACTAATAGGATTAGAATATTTAGCAAGCAAGTAATTTCACTCTATAAATAAGTGTGTTCATGTAAACCAATATATCCCAATATCTTAGAATTATTGGTGATCCATAATATTCGGCCCTCGTGGCTTTTGTGTCGTGGATGTAGGTCGATGATCAAACCAGACCACGTTAAATTCTTCTTATCTATTTTCTCTTTATTTTATATTTTAGATTTTCCCAATATGAAATTTAACATCCCCTAATAAATTTTGAGTCCCAATATCTAACCCTAAATAACCCTAACAATTTTTTTTTATAGGTTGTGACCTAAGTTTGTGTACTTTTAATAAATTTAGGTAAAAAAATAAAAAATTTATGGGGATTGCCTTTCCTTTAATTTTTTTAATTTATTTTTTATTAAATTTTTAAAAAAAATTAGATTAAAAAGAGTAAGTGAAAGAAAATGGGAGAATTGATCCCACCTTTTATGGATTCATTTTCTCCACTGTAACATAACAGCTACAACACGACAACCCAATGTTGTCGTTGTGCTGTCATTTTATTCTTCTTCATCTTCATCTTAATCTTTGTATGCTCCTCTTCTCCTAGATATGGGTTTTGTTAAGGAGAAAATAGGAGGAAGAAGGAGAAGGAGGATGAGGAGATGACGACATGGCGTTGGCAAGACGACAACACTGTGGCACGATGATGACACGACAACGACGTTAAGGTTTACATCTGGTCTAAACTGGATCTCTATGACAACAAGGCTAGTTCAAGGCGACAATCCGGTGTCGCCGATGTGCCTTTATTTTCTTCTTCTTACTTTTTTATTATTTTTATTTTTTTTATTATTCTTATTCTTCATTGATTTTGCATTGAACTTTTGAACTTTTGATGAGGGTCAGAAGTTCAATAATGGGTTGATTTCTATATATAATTAATGATCTACAAAGTGGAAAACATACTCACCGAAAATCAACTTTTGAATCATTTTTACGTAGGTACATTATTTATTAATATAATAATTAATAAATCAAAATTATAATAAATAATTATTACTAATACTTAATATTGCAAATTCATAATAATATTATAAATTATTCATACTCGTGCATAATTTATCACGGTGCGCTTCACACATGTGAATTGGTTATTTATCCTCCATGCATATTTTCCACATGCACTATGCTCTTGTGAGTTGATAAATGATACGGCGCGCTGTTATAGATATTAGGTGATTGACTTGGGACCATATGTACGTTGATATTGATTTAGACGATTACATAAAACTTTGGACTTTGCAGTTACTGTCTCAGTAGTACTAAAATAAAACCAAGTGGTACTTTAGAACCAGGATAAGCTAAACCCGGGTTATTCATAAACCCATTTGACTAATCACTAATTAGTAACGATTAAAACAAAAAAGAAATCATAGTTTACTGTTTCCTAATAGCGGCGATTAAGATTTGGAGAGAGAGAAAAACTGAGAAAGATTTAAAAAAGAAAATGGATTTTGACTTACCAAACCCTCCTCTAAAAACTTATATATCCAAATATCCTTTCTCTCTCTATATATAAAAATAAAAACCCAAACCCCCCCTCTTGTTCTTCTTTTGCTGTTTCAGTTTCTCTCTCAAAATTATTTCTAAAGAATCGAAACTTAATTAATTTTCTTCCCCTTATTATTATTATACCTTGATTTTTCTGTTGTTTTTTTGATTCTCTGCAACAAAAATCGGATCGAAGAAGAGAAGCCATGGTTGAGACTAGGCGAAGCTCCTCTTCATCGAAGCGTCCTACAGGTTCACCTCCTCTATCTAATTGCAAACGATCCAAGGTACGTTGTTTCTGTTTGTGTTTGTTGTTTTTCATTGTCATTTCCCTGCATGTAATCTGTTGGTGAATTTTGAGTTTTGATTGATCTTTTTATCGGAACCCTAGACGACTGAGGCATCTTCGTCAACAAACGACGCTCATTCTGTTTCGCCAGTCGAAACTGACCCAAAGGAATTAGGATCTGTATCTCGAGAAGAGGAGTTTCGTTCATCTGATCTATTGGTTGTTGATCCTTCAAAGGAATCCGATTATTGCGATACGACACAGTCAGAGAAATTTCCCGATGAGGAAGGAAAAGTCTTGCCGTTGCCGGCGAATTCTGGTCAGATCTCGTTAAATTTTTCCTTCATCCTTGCAAGTTCGTAAATTCGTCCATTTTTTCTGTTTTTGTCTGCGTCACATTGAATTTTTAGTTGAAATTTTTAATTGTTATCTTGGTGAATATCAGGTGATTCTGTAGCAGAGGGAGAGAAATCTTTGAAGTCAGTTGGCGTGGCATTGAATCGTGTACTGAAAAGACCGCTGAAATCCATTCCAAAAGTTGCATGGGGAAAACTTATTTCGCAGTGGTCTCAAGTGGGGTTTCATTATTTTTCTTATCCTGGATTTACAGTGACTACTGTTTAAAGTTGTGGGTTTTTGAGTTGGCATGTTAATTTCTTCAAGTGTAGACTTACTTTTTGTGTGTTTGAAAATTGCAGTGGGTGTGGTTGCTGAATGTTGTATGGTGGTGTGTCTAATTGGTGTTTGATTTAATTGTTTTGACTAGTATTCCTTCATCAGATATACAAAAAATTGTGTATAACTCTTCCAAGTCCTCGAAGTCTCTCTAATAAACCATGGATTAATATAGACCAATAGGCCAAACTCAGGTATTCCGAAGGGAGTAGACCAGGTTAGTGGATTGGATAAGGAGGCAGTCGACTATGAGACAAGTATAGTTAATTTCTTTAGTAGGATCTCAATTGTGAACCCTTGTTGATCAGGCTATTTGGTGAAAGATGAAAATTATGAATGCTAATGCAGCTGCAAGGCCTATTTGTTGATTAAAAGCAACATTGGTCTTAAAAGCAGCATTGGCGATTAAAAATCCTTGTGTTTTGAATGTCGATACCAAATTTTACTTGAACAGTTGAACTTTCTTTGTGCAGTATCTTTTTTTTTTTTTTTGATTGGTACTGTGCAGTATCTACGATTTATATCGGGATACGAAATGTGTAAGGAAGATATCACCATTGAATCATTTTAGATCCACTTGCTATTGGCTTTTATTTATTGTTTCTTGACTATTGAAGGTCTATTGCTTGTTGAATGTATGACAATTGACAACATTGTTTTTGTCTTCTCCCCAGAATCCTCACCTGCTCCTTCATGGGTCTCCATTTACTGTCGGTCAAAGCCGACATTGCAACTTATGGTTGAAAGATCCATCTGTTAGTATGGTTCTGTGTAAACTGAAACACATAGAGGTATGCTGGGTATCTTTCAACTTGTTTCCAAGGCCTGTAGATTGCCTTGTCTGGAAATAAATGCAGTGCATGATAACAATATCTGAGCCCTTCAAATCATTCTCATGGAACTGATCATGATAATGCTTTTCTTTTGTTTTTGTGAACAGCGAAGAGGTTTATCAATTGTTCAGCTAGAAATATCAGGGGGAAAAGGTTCCGTCCAAGTAAATGGTAAGATTATGGGCAAAAATGCTACTGTAATTCTTAAGGGAGGCGATGAGGTGGTCTTTAGTTCATCTGGTAAACATGCTTATGTATCCTTTTTAATTATTATTTGTGCAGTTTATGAGGTATGTGATGCAATTCTTTCAATATGATATATACTACCCTACTGTTTGTGGTTGTAGTGTAGAAGTGATCCCTTTTCCTTACTGTGGTACATGCATATTCCTTAATAGTTTGTCAGATTTTCCAGCAATTAGCAAATGAAAGCTTGAATACTACAACAGGACTTTCTTCGTTTAATCTTTCTGAAACCCAGAGTACTGCAATTAAAGGAAGAAACTTTGAAACAAGGTCTGGAGACCCCTCTGCTGTTGCAGGAGCGTCCATATTAGCATCTCTATCTACTACTCTTAGAAAAGACTTGTCACTTCTCCCCCCACCTCCCCACAGTGGTGAGGATGTACAGCAAGGTGTAGATAGACCTAGCTCGGGATGTGAAGTATCAGGCACTCTTACTCCTGATCTTGATGCCAATTGCCACATTAGGAAGTTTAGTTCAGCACACAACAAGAGTGCTAATGTTTCTGCGGGTGAGAATGCTTCTGCTCTATCTGCTGCTGATTTTACTGCCAATTAAACCTTGCATCTTGATAGTTTTTGGTTGGATGCTCATTTTGATGTAGAAATTGGAAACATTCCTGGGAGCAGTCATGAATTTAGACCAATTTCGCGGATTCTTGGCAGAAGCTTGTTCAAAACTCTTGGTGAGCAAAAAGAAACTAGAGAACATAAAGATATTAATTCTCCAACAGATTTGTCCATGTGCGAAGAACTAAAGGATAGTCTACGACAAAGAATTCTTTGCTCTGGTGACATCGAGGTCTCCTTCGACACTTTCCCTTACTATCTAAGGTACAAACCTTTTTAATTGGTTGCCTAACTTGCCTCATAATTAGCTTACATTGCTTGTTTGTTGTTGTTGTGGAAATTTTTTGGTACTTATTTTCATTTTCATCTTCATTTTATTTTCTTTTATGTTGAATGAAAATTTTCATTCATTGGCAATAATGATGATGTTCTAACTATATGCTATGTTCAGTTTCTTCTTGCTGCTATCACATATAATTCTTTAAATAAAAATATCACTCGATTTCCTCTGAATCTTTTGGACATATGTCTACACATGACTAAAAGCACCAACATGTTGCTTGTTGGTCCGTTTTACTGGGAAATATAAGATGCATGAATATTTGGAGATGTCACTTATGGGTTGTATAATTTTTATTCCCATGTTCTCTTTTGGAAGCTAAGGTTGTTTTTATTTTACATTTCCTTTTGCATTTTGTTATTGAAGTAACAATTCTGCATCATCTGCACATTTGAAGGTGCTTTGGTATGCACACTAGGACAAGTGTGTTCATGAGGGCGTTTGGGAACCAAAAATACCACCTCTACTTCTAATAAAAAGCATTTCTACTACAAAAATGTTAATTGTTATTATGGCAACGCAAAACAAAAAGGCCATTCCATAGAAAATAGAGGTTTGTTGATGGTATTGGTGGTGTTAACAAGGTGGTGGTGACGAACGTGGTAGGGTTGTGGTCGTCAACTTGTCTTGGTGGTGGTAGTGTGGTGATGAAGAAGGTGTGGTGTGGCTTATGGTGATTGTGTGGTGTTATGACAGTGGTGATGGTGATTGTACGATGGTTATGGCATGGTGAGGGAGTGATGCCAAGTGATCAAGTGGCGTTGAGGTAATGGTGCTATGGTTTGCTGATGGCATTAATGGTTGTAGGGTGATGGTGAGTTGAATGGCTTATACGTGGATCTAGGAAATGACTTTTTTTTTGGGTACTTCAAAGCAAAAAAAAAAAAAAAAACTGTTAAATTTTGTAGAAACTTTTCAAAAGAAAATTTTATGCGATTGTTGACTTAGCCTTTTACAAGTCAAAAAGGCACTTTTGGATGTGTTCCCAAACTCCCCCTATAAAAGAAAATAGATAAGTAGATATGTGTTTGTTAGTTAATTATCTTTGTAATTTTCATTTACTTGACATCATTGATAATAAACATGACCTAAATGGTGGATATGTATGCTTCGATTAAGAAAAGGAAAAAGCTTAACGTTACGTTATTGGAATTATCTTAAACTCTTATTGGCTTACGTCAATATCTTCTTACTACTTTATTTTTATTTTAAATCATAAATGTGGTTATATTAATCCTTTTTCTTAAATAATCTTGTTTTTAATTTGTTGAGCAAGGATTAAAAATGCTTTTGTTTGGTCTTAATTTTTTGTATCCAAGATATGTATTCTTGAAGATTATCTTGCTTGCACTTACATTCTCTCATTGAATAAAAATGATCGTAATTAGTTTGTGTAAATAATTCTGATTTCTGACATTGCCGTTTGGCGTGCTAGTTTGTGCATCATAATTTTTTTCTTTGACGAGCAACATGGGGTCAGAGATGGAAGGTTGAGATAGAAGAGAAGTTAGGACTTATGACAAGAAGAGAGATGGTTGTGCTTTTTTTTTTTTTTTTTCCTTCTTTTCTTTTATTTTTGGGATTTATGTGTTTCACAAAGTGCATGATTGTGCACTATTAAAATCTCGACGGGGATGTATTATATTTTTTTTTCAAAAGAGGGGCTGCATTTGGTCGTTGTGCACATAAGAAAAATCCACGAATCAAAGAATTGGTTATCTTGGAATGTGAATGCTTTCCATTCGAAACTTAAACAGTCCTTAAAACTACAAATTTGTGGTTTGTGGTGTGTAGGAATGATGCATTTTTTTAGGGGCGCAAACAAAATGCGTGCACATTTCGCAGTATAGAATTATTTGGGTCATGCTTCTTTCGTATGTGCATGGAGGCCAAGTACACACCCTCTTTAGTAAACAAAGATGAACCTCCTCCCCTGATTTTTGAATTACGCACAACAATATCACATAAATGTCCACAAATAAAAACATAATCATCTCTCTTCTTGTCCTAACCTTTCTTCTATCTCAACCTTTCACCTCTTACCCCTAATGGCTTGTCGAAAATGAAAATCTGATACTATCATGTCAAGTGACATAATGAATCATGTGAAAAATCTAATTATGCACATACTTATTGTATCTATAACACTTAAAAGTGTGCCTACAAATGTAACAGGCGGTCCAAACATACCCTTATGTTAACTGAAAATGCTCTGACAAGTAATGCGAGTGGCATCTTCTTACAATTGTTCTTGCAACGTGCTTTCTCACTTGCTACATGACCCTCTTGTTTGTTATATCACATGCATTACTTCTCACATCTGGATGTTCTGGTTGTTATTCCTTGCGTTTGTCACTTCTCATGCAGGTCCATAGATATACAGAATCACGGAAATGAATAAATAAATAAACTTGTTTTTGCCACTTCACGCGCAGGTCTTCCGATTTGGCGATTTATAGTCATATACAAATAAATAAACAAGTAAAGAGAAAAGTACATCTGTACATGTTTCTTTTGGATTTTGTATCCATTATGAATTTGAATTTTCCTCAAATGGGTAGAACAGTAGAACAATTTATATCCTGTTACTTTATCATTCCCCTGATCATATTCTTTATGGGTGTCTTGAAGTGTGTGGGGACTTCTGTTAGCGTTGATCTTCCAAGTTATCATGGTACCTCTGCCTTTTCTTGAGGAAAAGTGTTGCTGACTGTACACCATCTCAGATGCAAATGAGTCAATACAGTGCTATCTTGGGTATCAGGAAACTGAAAGGTCACCTTTCCAGTATAGTTAACTGGGAAACCATTTCCATATGACATCGTAATCTTTATGTAGTCGTACATAATATATGCATGTCTGTATTCTGTAACTAGTTATTTTGATCCTGTTGTAACTTCTGCAAACTTTGACGGATTATGTTGTTCTCCCTGATTTCTGGGGATTATTGTTGTATCTGATAAAAACCTGTCAAAGAGAAATTTTTTTTTGGGGGTATCTGATAATTTTTATTGTTGCAGTGAGAACACGAAGAATGTTTTAATTGCATCAGCATATATACATTTGAAGTGTGGCAAATTTGCAGAGTACACCTCGAATCTACCTACCGTGAGCCCTCGAATATTATTATCTGGTCCGGCAGGTACCACTGTCATGTTTTTAGGTTTGCTTAAGGGTGTTGTCTGTTAGTATGCTTACTTTTCGGGACTGTTATGATGTTATATAACTCTTCTTCTTCTTCTTCTTTAAAAAAAAAAATCAGTTATATGACTCATTCTATTAACTCCTTCATAGGTTCTGAAATTTATCAGGAGACCTTGACAAAGGCTTTGGCGAAACATTTTGGTGCTAGGTTGCTTATAGTCGATTCTCTCCTGTTTCCTGGTGTAAGCTTACTAACTTTTCTATGTTGGGATTTCTTCTGGTAGAGAATTCCTTGTTATCACATTCTTGTAGAACATCATGCTGAAAACTGATCCTTGTTTACCTAAACACTGTACATATTTGTTTCTAGTTAAGTTGACTCTAGAAGTTGACACAATACGCAAGCCATTGCAAGTTTGTTTTATCATTCCAAATTTTTTCAGGGGGTATCTCCTAAGGATTCAGAGTCCAGCAAAGAAGGCCCAAGGTCAGAAAGGTTGGGAGTACTTACGAAGCAACAAGTTGCACAGGCAGATGCGTTAAAATTTAAGAAACCCGCTTCTAGTGTTGAGGCAGATATTGTGGGTGCATCTACACTCGGCTCCCAAGTCCTAACAAAGCAGGAGTCATCTACTGCATCATCTAAGAACTACACATTCAAAACAGGCATGTTATTTTTCAATTAGCACTTTTATAAACTAATGTCTTTGTTTCCTGTATGCTATTATTTACTTGTTCTGTTAGTTTGCGTCCTTCAGTTTCTTAGCTGCATTAGCATTTATGGAACTTACAGGTGATAGAGTAAAATATGTGGGTTCAGCGCATTCTTCTGGATTTCTTTCTCTTCAGACGCCTTCCAGGTATCTCCAGTTCCAATAATTGAAGTCCACTGTCAATGCTCTTTGAGATAAACATTTAGTCAGTTAGAGTGGGGTTGGGGAAGATACTCTTAAAAGCATGTCGCCATATTCACTAGCATAAAAGGCTGAAGACGTGTTGCCGTAGGCAGTGGAAAAAACCATTTCTTAAGAATCTAGTTACGAGATCTAGATGATAGTTATTGCATGGGACTAAATTACCTATGTGCTTGTCTTGGTCGAGTCGATGCAAGCCTTTTCAGTTATGATCTGGTGATGTCCTCACACAATTAGCCTTGCAGAATAAACCAGCGCACAAGGATCTTAAGAGTTCTACGGCATTCGGTGGCTGCAGGGAGGCTTTGGTCCAAATAAACCCAGTAAATTAATTTGTACATTATGAGCCTGCCTGAAACTGCGTTGCTTATGCTGTTTTTGGCTTCTCCTTGTATGAGGAGCTAGCTCGTTAGTCATTATTTATTATTCCCTGTGCGCATTTAGACATGCTGGTGTAAGTGGATCTATCGTAGGAAGCTGGTAACCATCCTAAGTAGAAATCCAAGCTAATTCCATACTAGTCACTCAAGGTTAAAGGAGGTAGTTTATTTTACATTATTTGTCTAAGCAAGCATATTTCAAAAAGTTCATTATAGCACATTCTGTTCTTAAATTTTGCTCTACATGCACCTGCCTCATTGGAAAACATTGGAGTCTTGGAGAAAACAAAATACTTTTTTATAAAGCTTTTTTCTTTTCTTTTCTTTTTAAAAAAAAAAAAAAAAAGCTAAGTACGTTACTGATCAATTTATCTGCCTGCCTGAAACCTTGAACAATTAATATTTTTTTTTTTAGTGAAAGGTTGGCTCAGTGAAAACATGAGTTAGCGACTCCCTCAACAATTTTTAAGTAATTATTAATTAGTTTATGTTAGGAATTGATCAAAAAAATTAATAAATTTATGAGAACTATTGCTTTGTGATAGTACATTTAAGGTATTGAAGAGTCACTGCTTTTGGTTCTTTTAATGTAGTATGAGTTTCATGTAAATTTTGTTAGCCATAATTTCAGGGGACCAACTTATGGTTATCGAGGCGAAGTTGTTGCCCTCGATTCTGAAGAAAATGGATCCTCTAAAGTTGGAGTTAGGTTTGATAAAGCAATTCCAGAAGGTAATGATCTTGGGGGCCTTTGTGAAGACGACCATGGTTTCTTTTGCACTGGTGATTCCCTTGACCAACTCACCTTTTCTTATCTCTCTAGCAATAGATACTGGGTCTCCTTCATTTAATTGATTGTTACTTTTTTGTTGTGCAATGCTGTTAACTGAGGGAAATCTATTTTTCAATATGCAGCTGATTTTCTTCGTTTGGACAGTTCCGGAGGTGATGATGTTGACAAACTTGCCATCAACGAACTGTTTGAGGTGAACACTTGCCTACGCTGTATAGGTTAAAATCCCTTGACAAACTCACCTTTTCTAATGAGGCTTTAGCTTTACTTGCAAAAGTAAAAAATAAAAAATCTAAAGTGGCTCCAAAATCAGCTCAAATTAACCTATTGAAGCCATGTCATTGCGTCACACCACTAGAGGACAAATGGGGCTGGCTATTTCCACCCACCTTCTTAAACCTTTTACATCTTCCACTTCTACCCACCTTATATTTACACTTCCCTTACACCTGACTGTAGGCCATTGTGGAGATGATCCAAGGGCTGATTTTTTGTGACAATGATCTGTTCATCATATAGATTGACATCAGCCCTTGGATTATCTCTATGTAGGCCGCCCACACGTTGGTGTAAATGGGTTGCAAGAGTAAGTGTAGCGTTAATACAGAAATAAGTGGGGTATTACGCTTCTAAGTTATAATGTGTTTCTTTGGTAAAAACCTAGCATAAGGAACAAACCCAATGTAAGGAACACGTGCAACTCTCGTGCAAAGGGCTTTTATCATTTAAGTTTGCTTGTTTTCTTCTGAAACTTTTTTATTTTACAGGTTGCTTGTAGTGAAAGTAAAAGTGCTTCACTAATACTGTTTATGAAAGAAATAGAAAAATCTTTGGTAGGGAATTCGGAGGGATATATAACTTTGAAGAGTAAGCTTGAAAATCTGCCAGAAAATGTAGTTGTGATTGGTTCCCATACCCAAACGGACAATCGCAAGGATAAGGTAATTGCTTTTCTCGTTTTTAGCTTTCCTTTTCTTTTCAAAACTGGTGCATTTTTGTGCCCAAGTACTTTTCTGTTCACTTTCAATGATGACTTGTAATGCATTTGCAGTCGCATCCTGGTGGCCTTCTTTTCACTAAGTTCGGAAGCAGTCAAACAGCTCTACTCGACCTTGCTTTTCCGGTACTTGCCCTTGTTACTCTTGTTCACATCGGTTGGGCATAGATGCATCATTAGTACATATTACTCATGTTTGACAGTTACCCATTTTCTTTTACAAGCCAGTTGTCATTCTCTTATGGACTTGTTCACACTTTCACAATTTTGTTATTTATTATGAAAATGTAGCTCAAATGCTCAATTTATGATGACCTTGCTAGCATGTTTTTGGAGGTGCCCTATGGGCGTACTTTCAAATAAGCTGCACCGTAATTATCTTTATTCCTTTAGGTGAATAAAGGCCACTTTTTTACTTCTATGTGTGGATTGAGGACAAAACTCTCTAGTTCCAACTGATCCATTTTGAGAGATCTCAAACTTCGTGAAAGTCCATTGTTTAAACTAAGGCCATCCCATGAGACTAATGATTATTAATTGTTCGAATAGGAATTTGAATGAGTCTTTATTCCTTGATATGGTTTTTTCCCCAAAAATATTGCATTGTATTGAGTCCTTATAATTTTGCTACGAGAAATCTCAACACTTCAGACGAAAGTGGAATACAGTGTCAGAGAGTACTCAATGACCATATAGTGTTTGAAGCTCTGATGTTAGAATTACATGGTGCCTTAACTCCACCTCTATCCCCATCACCAGTAGCCATGTGATGGATTTTTAACACTGTTGGTAATTGAGACAATGCTTTTACATAATTCCTTGCTGTTGCGTAGTTCTTTCCAACTTTGTCTTCGTTTTTTCTTCATAATGAATTTTGTATCTTGTATTATTTGTTCAAGTATGCGGGATGTGCACCTCAAGTGTTCCATGTATATAATCTTGTATCATTTGTAAAAGTATGCGGGTCGGGCACGTGGGTGCTTAATGCGACTATTTGAGGGTTCATTTCATTTAAGGACTTCATATGGACATGTTTAGGGCTCTCTCTCTCTCTGTCATGCAGGATAACTTCAGTAGGCTACATGAGAGAAACAAAGAAATTCCAAAGCCAGCGAAGCTACTCACTCGACTTTTTCCAAATAAAGTGACTATACAGCTTCCACAGGTTTTGAACCTAAATCTAGTTCATAGTGTAATATCCTTTTGTTTTCTCATTACCTGTAGAATTATTTAATTATTTCTGGGGAACTGTGGCAGGATGAAGCTCTGCTTTTAGATTGGAAGAAACAGTTGGATCGTGACGTTGAAACTCTCAAAGCAAAGTCTAATATTGATAGTATACGCTCAGTAAGTAATGGTTAATAGTTGTTATCGACCATCTAAAGCTATTCTTCTGAATAGTGTGCATTTTTTTCCTATCTTTTTACTTTTTCCTTGACATACTTTCTGGCTCCTAGCGAATGAACAAAATGCACAAGGACCAGAGTGGCTTCTTTCAGTGCCAAAAAGAAAAAAGAATTTGATAACTTGAAAATTTTGTTTTTAGAAGTGGCTTCTTTCAGTGCAAAAAAGAAAAAAGATTTTGTTAACTTGAAAGTTTTGTTTTTAGAAGTACATGAATGTTCCCATGAGATATCTATTTAGTTCCGCTGCTCACAACCTTGGTTTGTCTCCGCTGAGATATCTTGGGGTTTGGTCCAGACTAAAATTAGTGGTTTCTGAATATCTTGGTTCATCTTCGATTTTCTTGGTGCATCTCTGAGATGGAAATCAAGAAACATCAATACTTTCAGAGAAGTGAGAAAACATTAAAAAAGTGCAGATGAAACTCTTTGATTTTTTTTTTCTGTCTGACCAATGAACTGCTTACCTCTTTAGTAAATCCTCTTTTGAAGTTTCAAAGATTGTTTTTTAGCGTTTGGATATCTTGAATGTTTCCTTTATGCCAACAAGCTCACCTTTTGCCCCCCTAAGCTCAAGCTCATCAATTGTTTTCAGGTTCTTAATCGGAGTGCGCTGGAGTGCCCTGATCTTGAAACACTATGCATAAAAGATCAAGCTCTTACTAGTGAAAGTCCGTACCATTTTGGACTAACTTTTCAATGTCCTTCACATTCAACGGGCCTGCTCCTGACTTTTTTTTGCCATGTTGGCTGGTTGATTTGGCAGGTGTGGAGAAGATAGTGGCTTGGGCTTTAAGTCATAACCTAATGCATAATTCTGAGGCTTCTGTCAATGATGCTAAGCTTGTGGTTTCCACTGAGAGGTTATTATATTCTCTGTTATTGCTATTATTTACCATGTGGGGAAGAGAATGAAGTTGATGAAGCTCTGTTTGCTGTCATGTTAACGTTTTTCTCATTGACTAACGTTGCAGCATCAGGTATGGGTTGAACCTTCTGCAGGGCATCCAAAATGAATCCAAGAGTGTGAAAAAATCACTCAAGGTAAAGTTATTATTTTATCTCTTTGTGATACTTTAATAACTTTGTTAGGTCTTTGGACAATCTTGTTTCTCTTCTACTGTATTTAACTGTTGCTAATATGTTTGAGTTTTGACATGAGACTTTTTAGGATGTGGTCACGGAGAACGAATTTGAGAAGAAGCTTCTGGCTGATGTTATTCCTCCTAATGGCATTGGAGTAACCTTTGACGACATTGGAGCCTTAGAAAATGTTAAGGACACATTGAAGGAGTTGGTGATGCTTCCTTTGCAGAGGCCAGAATTGTTTTGCAAAGGACAACTAACGAAGGTCAAGCTTTATAGCCCTTTCCATAGCAAATCTCCTTATTTCTTGGAATCTCCTTACAATTTGCTCATGGAAATGAACTAGTTTCATTACGTGTATGCTTAATAGAGCCTATTCTATTTACAGCCTTGTAAAGGAATACTGCTTTTTGGTCCTCCTGGTACTGGGAAAACAATGCTGGCGAAAGCTGTCGCAACAGAGGCAGGTGCAAATTTTATTAACATATCAATGTCAAGCATTACATCAAAGGTAATGGTGGTGCAACAATTTGAAGTTATGAATTTTCTCCTTTCTTTTTCTGTGGGTTTCTTCTTGACCTAACATCCAACTCATTCTGTTACAGTGGTTCGGTGAGGGTGAAAAGTATGTTAAAGCAGTGTTCTCACTTGCAAGTAAAATTGCTCCGAGTGTTATTTTTGTTGATGAGGTTAGTTGAAACGTCTATAGCTTCAGTGTTATCTCTTGGGAGCTGTACATTTGGCATTCCTTGGTCAATTGATGAACTCCTTAGACATCTAACTTATGTCAGCTCGGATAAGGAAGAAGTTCCACTGACATGGATATTTTTAACAATTTTGGAGCTGGTAGAGATAGCGGACCCCAAAAATTGAGATATGGTTCAATGTTATTAAATAATTTAAATGGTATTGAAATATGCACTCATATGCTATCATACAACTGATAAGAAAAGGTTAGTATAGTACAACATGTTGTCATGTTCTAACTAAATACCCGAAAGGTTTGAATGTTGACAGTCTATTTGAGTTTTTCTGCTACTGGATGAAATCAAAATTTTGACCAACCAAAAGTTAGGATGTTGGTGTTACTCGTGTTTGTTTTTGTGTTCATTGTAGTTGTATGGCATTTTTCAGTTTATGCATAAGTGGTATTATTTCGTATTCACAGTTCCCTTGTTGCAGGTTGACAGCATGTTGGGAAGGCGTGAAAATCCAGGAGAACATGAAGCTATGCGCAAAATGAAAAACGAGTTCATGGTAAATTGGGATGGTCTGCGTACAAAGGACAAAGAGCGGGTATTGGTACTTGCTGCCACCAATAGGCCTTTTGATCTCGATGAAGCTGTCATAAGGAGGCTTCCTCGAAGGTAAGCGCTTGAAGTATACTTATTAGCACACTTCAATTATTCTTTATTAGACGTCTTTCTCATTAGCTTCTTTTGTGGCAACTATTTCTTGCAGATTAATGGTAAATCTGCCAGATGCCCCAAACAGAGAAAAAATTCTGAGAGTTATATTAGCAAAAGAAGATATGGCACCTGATGTGGATTTGGAAGCAGTTGCAAACATGACAGATGGATATTCAGGAAGCGATTTAAAGGTTGCTTATGTTCTTGCAATCAGCCTTATCTGTATCTTATTTGAAACTTACAAGCTTTGCATATATTCAGTTTTCTAATCAATCTGTTGGTCTGTCAGAATCTTTGTGTTACAGCTGCACACTGCCCTATAAGAGAAATTTTGGAGAAGGAAAAGAAGGTAAAGCTCACATTCTGTGAATCTGAAGTTTGTCACTCAATAATATTAAAAGGCTCCTTATTAATCGAGTGAACCAATAGTCTACATGAGTGCGTAGAATATAAAGCTATTCCCAATTTTGCTACCATACATTTTTTTTTGAATTTATTAATTTTTGAGTTGATTATTTTTTTTGTTATCCATTAATCATTTTTATATAGTTTGTTGATGCTGTTAAAGCCAGAGAATTTGAAGTGCTCGTTTTCCTCAATTTCAGGAGAAAGGTTCAGCATTAGCAGAGAACAGGTCATTACCCGCATTGCATGACAGTGCTGATATTCGTCCTCTAAACATATCGGATCTGAAATATGCACATGAGCAGGTACGTCATAAAAGCATTCTACCGATAGATGATCCTGTGCCTTCTAATCTTCAGAAATTGATCAAGGTTCACTTTTAAGTTGGTGGATCATTATAAAATATGTGGAAGGGCCGGGATCTCTGTTGATTTCATTTCCCTTTATGTCAGCAATTTGATTGATTTTGTCTGTATAGTGTACTGTGCAAGTAGTCAAATCTCTACTTAGTAACACATAAATTATAAAGATACTTCTTGAATTTTTATAACAACTCAATTTTCCAAAAAGAAAAACAGAGTAAAATCAAGACGTATTATTGAATTTGGAGGCATTCTGAATAAGTGTTTCAGTTTCTTAGGGGTAACAGTAGACTTATTAAATCCCGTTTTTTATGCAGGTATGTGCGAGTGTTTCATCAGAATCTTCGAATATGAATGAGCTTCTCCAGTGGAATGATCTATATGGAGAAGGTGGATCAAGGAAAAAAACCTCACTCAGCTACTTCATGTAGAGAGGACGGTCTTTTTCTTTAATTTGTACAGCTGCACTTCACTTTTCTCGGCTTTCACTTCCCTGCCGCATTAAGCTACCAATCCTAAATGATGATCGATTGGTGGGGGGGAGTGATTTTGACGGGTACTACAATTGCTGGTTCCCCTTGTAATTATATGTGGTGATTTGAGATTTTACCACCCCACCACCCAATATAATAAGTTATGAGTTTAGTTTTTCTTTTTATACTTAGTCAGAATTTTACCTCTTTATGAGCTGATTATTCTAACCAAAAAGCTATTTTACTGCCTTTCTTTCTTTCTTTTCTTCCCTTTGTACATACAATGTCTTATAATAAGCAGTGCATCATAATGTTTACTTTTTCTCCCAATTTTGCTTGTTTTCTCTCTCTCGTTCTCGTTCTCGTTTTCTTTTTCATTCTCATTCTCATTCTCATTGAAGAGTTCAACTGCAGAATGAATCCCACTAGATCAAACCTCGCTGTAACTTGAAACTTGCTTTATTGTAACGATTGCATTATCACCATTCCTTGACAATGACACACCAATATAACAATTAACCTAGGGCAGGACAAAAAAAAAGAAAGGAAAAAATAAAAGGAGTCGTGCTATCCCAAGCGGTAACTTGGGGCGAGTGTTGTTCCGTAGCCTTTAGTCAGCATGATCAAGAAGTGAAATGGAGGGGAGCCATTTGATTTTGGTGTTCCACCCTTAGTCCCTAGTCCCAACAATTCATGGGAGGTGAAATAATGTAACTATCACTTTGAAGTCCAACCTTCGTTTAACTTCCTGATCGTGGTGTATGCAGTTGCAGCTTAAAACCGTAGCGGTAGGCGGGTAAACTTGTGCCTGAGCTTCTACAATTGGTGCATATTGCCTGGCACTGCACTGCACTGCACCGCACAGATTAATGGTTAATGGACGACTAAGGTGGTGCTATAAGCCGTGGAGTATTGAGTGGTGGCCCCAAACAAAGAGTATCAAATACGACCTACCACCACCAATGTTGCAAGATGCTCAGGCCGGGAAATGTTTTTTTTTTTTCCTTCCCAACATCTAACAAAACAAAAGTTCTCAATTTGAAAACTCAGAAATGTTTCTAGAAGTGGCAGAACATGACATGACCCACCAATCCAACCATAACCTGACACGTCAAATCCTTCCCGCCAACCCTCTTTAGATCAACCCTAGGGCGTTTGGCAACCAAAAGCAGAAGCACTTCTGCTTCTAAAAAAAGCAAAAGTGCTTTTGAGAAGTAAAAAATAAGGAGAAGTTAGTATGGTAAACTATTGACTTATAAGTCTAAAAAAATGATGAGTTATTAGTTGTTACACGGTGCTCGAGGAGAAGCAACTTCTAAGAAGTAGAAAAGCAAAAATTTTTTGCTCCAAAAAGAAGTAACTTTTTTGCTTCTAGAAGTCGCTTTAAAAAAATGTTACCATACATATTTTTTTGCTTTTTGACTTATATAAGTCATAACCCTGACTCACGAGTCAGTAGGTCCACCACGAAGCTCAACTCAACAACAGTTGTTGGCCCAGCCAGCCAGGATCAGACCCAAAAGGGTACCAAATTGTATGGGACACTATCAAATGCCCGTGCGGTGCAACCTGCCTTTCTTCTCTTCACTTTCAGTCGTTCGTTCGTTCGTTCGTTCGTTCGTTAGTTAGATTCGCTCCTTCCTTCTCTCCTTCTTCTGTCTTCAATCTTCATACCATACCTACTCATGCTTTCCCTCCATCCACGTTACGGTTAGTCAGTTTTCTCTCTTCTCTTCAATTTCTCTCTCATTGAATAAGAAGAAGACACAGAATAAAGTTTTTCAAAGTCTCGTCTTGCTCATTCACACTTCTTCTGAGTTTGAGATTTAATAGGTTTGTATTGGATTTTTTCACCGCTATATATTTCTAGGGTTTTCTATATCGTTTTCCCCATCTTATTCTTATCTTTATTTGGTTTCATAATACCCGCCATAAAACGGAGAGTTCCGAACACAGATTAGGATATCGTATCCCTCTGTGCGTGTGTGTATGTGTACTTTTTCTATTCCTTATCAGACTAGTATTGGCTATAGTGTCTTGTTAAATTAGTCCTATTTTGATTGTTAACTTATAAATTTCCCCCATTACAGATAAATAATTGCCGATGAAATTCGTTTTTTTTTTTTTTTTTTTTTAATTATTTCTTCTGTAGTTTTAGGGTTGATTTTGGTCTTACTTGCAGATTCATTCCCATTTCTGTCTCTGAACTTGTTTAGTTTAAAATGACGGCAACAGCGGGCGTGGAGCTGCCAATGGTGATGACGAGTTCGTGCGTTTTTGCTCCTTGCAGGATTTTCAGTGGAAGGTCTTCATCTTTTGGGTCAATACTGGTGAAAATTGATACAGTTGTTACTAGGGAAGTTTCTACAATTTCTAATAAAAGGGCTGTTTCGGGATGGTCTGTTTATCCAACAGGTTAGTGCTGTTAGCCATAGCATGTTTATAATTTTCAATATTCACATTCTACTGTTTATAAGACTGGGTTTAATTTGCAAGTCTAGCTTAAATTGTTACTAGTTACTAGCCCAGGTTTACTATGAATTCTGGTATCTGTTAAACTCCCATGACGAATTATAAATGAATTAGGGTATTCCTACACGAATTTTCTTGCATGGGCCTGTATGCCGTCATGAAGATTAGTTTAGGGCTGCATTTAGAAGAGGATGATCTCCTCACCGTGTAGATCAGGCCTAAGTTTCGAATCCTTTACAGAAAAGTTGTCAAAATAAGCCAACTCTATAGACAGCTTTGTTTCTGACAGCTTATAGCTTGCTTTCCTAAGCTTTGAACCAATAGGTAAAAGGAAATAAAGGCGTTTCGAGTTTCAACAAATCAGCACTCGAAAGATGAAGAGGCTCTTGAATATCCGAGGTAACACCTAATCTGCTAGTCTCTTTACTGCGTAGCATTATTTGATATGTTCTCCTATTTTGCCTTCCAAACTATGAAATCTTGTGTTTAGGCCATGCCACTTCATGCAAATCGTGACGTTTTCAGATCTCTCTTCATGCAAATTGAGCTTTTGGTTTCTTAAAGTAACTAAGTATATCAGTTCTCCATATAGTTTGCTTTGTTAAATTAAGAATCACTACTTTCAGATGGTAATCAATTCATTCCTCCTCACTGAATAATATGATTCATCAAATGAGCAGACCCTAGGATGCTCTACCAGTGGGATTCTACTGAAGGACATGCACATTTAGAGGGCTGAGACCCAGAACTTTATACGTTACTGAAACGTCATCCTGTGCTACAAATCGATTAGATTGTTCCCACCACGCCTAGATAATACTTTTGGACCTTTCCCCATACCTTTTGGCGGTAAAAGATGTTGTGTTGATGCATAATCATCTCTTAGTCTGATTTGGCATAAGAGATCTAGGTTGGACCCATCGATCGTTTCATCCACGGATTTGCACATGTGAACTAGTATGCCATTGATCATTCATACAGCAGATCTACTATCTTCCCTTTTTCTCCATCACAATGTTTTCATCAATCTCCTAATTTCCTTTTCCCTTTGAGGTATTTTAAAGTTAGGCTTACTAAATGATATTGCGACATTGCAGGAATCTTCCGTTCTGACACAAAGCATGGTAATATCTACATCATACACAAGGAATTCTCATCCTTGCATAATGGATCTTCTGACATGGGTGGCGAGGCTACTCCTGTCAGGGATGGTACTAACCACGGCTACCAGAGAAAGGAGGATGGGAAATCAGGAGTAGATGATGTGTGCCGCATTTTGGGGAGTGGTCCTTGGGGATATGCCTTGGAGGATGCTCTATATTCACTTGACCAGAAACATCAACCAGAATTAGTTAACGGGGTATTGAAGAGGCTGAAGGATGTTAATTTAGCAATAAACTATTTCCGATGGGTTGAGAGGAAAACCAACCAAGTGCACAGTCGAGAAGCATATGATTCACTTCTCATGTTAATGGCTCGAAATAAAAGTTTTGATAATTTGGAGCAGATTTTGGAGGAAATGAGTCTTGCCGGATGTAGTCTCTCAAATGATACTTGCATTGAATTAGTTACTACCTGTATCAATTCCCGAATGCTTCCAGAAGCTTTCAATCTGATACAAACAATGCGTAAATTCAAATATCGTCCTGCATTTTCAGCTTATACCAACCTGATTGGTGCCCTAGCAGTGGTCCATGAACCTGATGTTGCGCTCTCCCTCTTTCATCAGATGCAGGAGATAGGCTATGAAGTGAATGTGCATTTATTTACAACTCTTGTTCGTGTGTTTGCCAAGGAAGGCCGTGTTGATGCTGCTCTCTCCTTACTGGATGAGATGAAGAGCAATTCTGTTGAAGCTGATATTGTTCTTTACAATGTCTGTATAGATTGCTTTGGCAAGGTGGGTAAGGTGGATATGGCCTGGAAATTCTTCCATGAGATGAAAGCACAAGGGCTTGTGCCTGATGATGTGACCTATAGTAGCATGATTGGGGTTCTGTGCAAAGCTAATAGACTTGACGAAGCTGTGGACCTGTTCGAGCAGATGGAGCTTAATAGGAAAGTACCTTGTGCTTATGCCTATAACACCATGATCATGGGCTATGGATCTGCCGGGAAGTTCGATGAAGCTTACAAATTACTTGAGAGACAGAAAGGGAAGGGTTGCATTCCCAGCGTGGTTGCTTATAATGGTATCCTTACTTGCCTCGGGAAGAAGGGAAAAGTAGATGAAGCTTTGAGAATTTTTGAGGAGATGAAGAAAGATGCAAAGCCCAATCTTTCAACCTATAATATTCTCATAGACATGCTTTGCAGGGCAGGAAGAGTAGAGGCTGTGTATGAGATGCGAGATTCCATGGAAAGAGCTGGCTTATTTCCAAATGTGTTAACTGTGAATATAATGGTTGATCGGCTATGTAAGGCGCAAAAGCTCAATGAAGCTTGCCGAATCTTTGAATCCATGGGTCAGAAACATTGTACCCCAAACGAGGTTACATACTGTTCTCTGATAGATGGCTTGGGCAGGCATGGCAAGGTTGACGAGGCTTATGATTTGTTCGAAAAGATGACAGATGCTGGTCATATTCCTAATGTTGTTGTCTACACATCCCTCATTAGAAACTTCTTCAAGTGTGGTAGGAAGGAGGATGGGCACAAAATCTACAACGAAATGACACGCAGAGATTGTTGTCCAGATCTGACCCTTCTTAATACCTATATGGATTGTGTTTTCAAGGCCGGGGAAACTGAGAGAGGCAGAGCTTTATTTGAGGAAATCAAGGCTCGGGGGTTCACTCCAGACGTGCAGAGCTATTCTATACTCATTCATGGCCTTGTGAAGGCTGGCTTTGCACGAGAAACCTACGAGAAGTTTTATGCAATGAAGGAACAAGGTTGTGTTCTTGATACCCGTGCCTACAATACAGTCATAGATGGGTTCTGCAAATCAGGGAAGGTAAATAAAGCATACCAGCTACTGGAGGAAATGAAGGCCAAGGGTCATCCACCAACCGTGGTTACCTACGGATCTGTCATTGATGGACTTGCTAAGATCGATAGGCTCGACGAAGCTTACATGCTCTTTGAAGAAGCAAAATCAAGAGGAGTAGAGTTGAATGTAGTTATATATAGCAGTCTTATTGATGGGTTCGGGAAGGTCGGCAGGATAGATGAAGCATATCTGATCATGGAGGAATTGATGCAGAAGGGTTTAACTCCTAATGTTTACACTTGGAACTGCCTTCTCGATGCTTTAGTGAAGGCAGAGGAGGTCAATGAAGCCCTTGTATGCTTTCAATCAATGAAAGATTTGAAATGCCCTCCCAACACCATTACTTACAGCATTCTCATAAATGGTCTTTGTCGAGTTCGAAAGTTCAACAAAGCGTTTGTGTTTTGGCAAGAGATGCAGAAGCTAGGGCTAAACCCTAATGTGATCACCTACACAACCATGATTTCTGGGCTTGCAAAGGCTGGGAATATAATGGAGGCAAATGGTCTCTTTGAGAGGTTCAAAGCGAAAGGGGGTGTTCCCGACTCTGCTTGTTATAATGCTCTAATAGAAGGGTTAAGCAATGCAAACAGAGCCATGGATGCATACACAATATTTGAGGAAACCCGGTTAAAAGGGTGTATCATCAACACCAAGAGCTGTATTGTTCTTTTGGATGCCTTGCACAAAGCTGAATGTCTCGAGCAGGCTGCGATTGTTGGTGCCGTACTGAGGGAAATGGCGAAGTCTCAACATGCTTCGAGATTGTTGTAACATTCATTCAAGGGTTGAAGTGTTGAACTTCAATCTAATCTATAATTATACAAGGGCCGTTGGTGTTTCAGTTCCTGCCAGCTGAGGATTCTTTTTCATGTCATTGATGAAAAATGCTGTTCCTGGGAAATCTTGCTTTCCTATTCAAGTCTTCAACTTGTCAATTCATTTTTTTTTGGGTTGCAGTTGCTCCCTAAAGAGAGGTATGTTTTCACCTGAGTTAAGATTTTGAATTGAGAGGATCAAATTTTATTTGAGTGCCAAAAACAAAAACAAAAAAAATGAACAAAGAGAGGGAGGTTATAATTTAAAGGCCTTGATTTATCCTGAAAAGAGAAAAAAAAAAAAAAAAAGGTCAACAATGGCACAAAATCCACCGTAGTGCCATTTAGGGGGGTGTATTCAATCAAGAGTTTTAAAGATTTTGACAGATTCTTTTAGTGATAGATTATTTAGGATATTAGCAGAATACAGTGGATATTTGATGTTTCTTGAAAAAAATCCAAAGATTTTTATAGATTCACATTTTGGAGTATGGTGGAGTTTGCCAGACTTCTTTCATGAGTTTTAAGGATTGTCATTTATTTCTTAGAGGATTAAAACACTTATTTTATTAACTATCAATGGTGGTAGGGGCGGCTCTGAGCACAAGTACCCAAAGCTGTGTTTCTAGCCCCTTAGCTTTAATTTTTTATAAGAATATTTTTTTTAAAATATAATAGAATACTTTCTTAAAAAATACTTAAAAAAGGAACACACTTATTAAAAAATAAAAAATACGATAGAATTAAACAATTTATAAAAAAAATTAGGTTTCCGTTTGAATATATATGTATGAAATTAACATAAAAATTTACAACCAAAGGTTCGTTACAATGGTGTACAAATTGTTAATAATATAAACAGTGCAAGTGGTGTCTTGAGTTCAATTTTTTGTAAAAAAAATTAATGAAAATTATTATATCAAGTTAATGATTTTTTTTGGGTACTTGCATAATTATTTTTTATGCGAATATATAGAGGCCCATTTTTCGGAGTTCATAGTGGTGATGAGATGGAATAAGATGACGGTGGAAATGGAGGTGGTGATGTGGTGGCGGTGATAAGATGGTAAGGTGGTGGTGGTGGCAGTGATGGTGGCAGTGGCGGTGGTGCGGTGGTGGTGTGGAGAGAGAGAGAAAGAGACCATAGCTTCTCACTTTTTAAAAATCCACGATAATCTCTTGACTTGAGGTCGGATTATTGAATGAGAAAAGTATATATACCAAGCCTTCAAATATCCATAAGAATCCATGAAAGTCTTGGGCCCATTAAAATTCTTAAATATCCAAAGTGAAATGAATACCATGGATTTTTAAAGAGTCTTTATGAATCATATTTGAATACCACAGAGTTTTGTAGACTTTAAAATCTATGCAATTGAATACTCCTGACTTTTAAAGAGTTCTTATATATCATGTTTGAATATCACAGATTTTGGTGGACTTTTAAATATCCACCAATATCCAGATTCAATACACCCCCCTTAAACGCTCAAAAAAATGTCTTTAAACTCTTTCACCCATCATTTGGGAGGTCCTAAGTTGGTCTGTTGTCTACTACTGGAAGGTGGGTCTACAAAATCACATTGGAATCACCGGTGCATAAAGAACGGTTCAAAACAAGAAATGGTGATCTACAGGTTGGATTAAGATGCTTACCCATTGACATTGTGTCTTTGGATTTTGTTAACATGTGCCCTTAGGGCACATGATAAGCTTTTAGGTTTTGTGTTTTGTTTAGTTTCTTAAGTTTGTCCTAATGGACTAATTTTTTGATATGTATGTTATTTATACTATTTGGATCATATCTAAAAAAATCAGCTCAATCGGAGACCTCTAGCACCCTTTAGCACCATGAACACTAATTTTAGATTTTAATAGTGTGAATAAACGGCTGACATTTAAAGTGATTTGTTTGGAGGGTTAGATATTTTTGATTGAGCTGATTTTTTTGTAGACACCTTATAAATAATGATAATATTATGTCTACAAAAATTCACCTGATTTGAAGACCTCTAACTTGCAAAAAAGCTCATTTAAAAACAACCTTATCGTGTGCCCTTAGGGCACATGTTAACAGGACCCTCTGTCTTTTTATGTTTCAACTGCGAGGTCGGATCAATCAAATCACAAGATTGTTGAGTAGACCTTATTTTTTTTATTTTTTATTTTTGCAAGTTATAGGTCTTCAAATCAGTTGATTTTTTTTTTTTGGTAGATATAATGTTATTATTATTTATATGATGTCTATAATAATGAGAGATTATTATTATTTTGGTGGAGAGATCTCAATGTTAAAAATAAGATATTTAAAAAAAAAGTTAGCAACAACTATAGGGAACTAAACCATTCATAAAACTTTTGACATTTACGTGATAAAGCCATTATAAGATAGTGACCGACACTGACCAATCAATCAAATTGGGCTTTATTAAATAAATAAATTAAAAGGAGAAAAAGTTTAATTACGTTCCATATCGAAACTACCAAAAAGATTAATAAAAAAAAATGACGCACCGTATCCGTGTCAACTGCTTCTAGTTTTCCACCACTCCTCCCAGGGTCCCACTCCCACCAACCAACCATTCAAAGTAACCGAAAATATAAAATAAAGACAAAAGACAACGACGGTTAAATATTAAATAATAACCCCACAGCTGCTAGTCTTCTATTCTTTTATGTATCGCGCATCCTAGTCCTCTTCTGTGAGAAAGAAATCTGTTTGTTTGGGGGTTAATCAGCCATGGACCTCCTGATGTCTCATTCTTCATCCTTTCTTCTTCCTCCTTCAATTCCTTCAGACAACAACAACAACAACAACAACAACCCCTCTTTAACTTACGCCCTTGTCCTGCTTAATCAACGCCTTCCTCGATTCACACCTCTCCTTTGGAACCATGGTACGTTCTTCTTCTTCTTCTCTCTCTCTCTCTCTTGAAGGTTTTCTGCTGGTGTTCTTCTAGGCTTTTTGGATATTCTGTAAATCTTTGATTCAAAGTGTTGCCTTATGGTTGTTTTTTCTAGTGCAGCACAGTTATGTCTGTGCGCAGATGGAGGAGCAAATCGAATTTACGATGAAATGCCTCATCTATTACCACATGAAGATCCTGTCGATGTCAGAAACAGGTTTGATATCTGTTCATATTTCTTCTTCTTTTTTTTTTTTTAAGTTAATTTTAGATGACAACTATGGATTTTTCATTTTTTTTTTGTCGGTGAATTTTAGTTGTTTCAATTATGTATTCATAATGTAATAACCAGTTAGGGTTCCTGATGTGAATTCTGACGAATAGGAAATTAAAATTTAGTTGTAAACAATTTATTTTGCACAAAGTGCATCTAAATGCAAACCATCTGAGTTCTGAAAAAGACTGATTTGTCCTGCTAACCCTACTCATTTATAGCCCCTTTTCTATAGTCAGTGATTTATGAACAATGGTCACATAATTAAGATTAGAGAAAAATGGTAACTCGCATATGTATTTTACCAAATTTTCATTACTTTTAAGACACTTCATTTTGTAATAATAGTTCTCTACTTATTTCAGGTACAAGCCAGATGTGATCAAAGGAGATATGGATTCAATTAGAACAGAAGTTAAAGACTTCTATGAAAATTTGGTAATTCTAGTCATGTTATGCTGGACCACTTACTAGATTCCTGTTATTGGCATGATACTGAATGAAGTTGTGAAAAAGATGAAAGTAAAGAAATATAATTAGTAGTCACTAATAAAGTACTATTAAGAAGCCTGATAAGGTTAGCAAATATAGAAAACATTTTTACGTCAAAACTCAGTGAAAATGAAAAAGAAAAACAGACTTAACCATATTTGGTGGCTATATGCCTAAAACAATGGTTAAGAGTTACTATTTTGGTGGGGTGCTTATGTTTGCTCATGTATTTCAGGGAACCAAAATATTGGATGAATCACATGATCAGGACACCACAGATCTGCACAAGTGTATAGCTTTTATTCGAGATTTCAAGCCGAATCTGGACAAGTCTAATGTAAGCAACTTGCCTATCTTTCCAGAAATCTTCTTGTTAAGCATGGTTTAGCCCTCTTTGAAGGAAAATTGATCTATTTCGTAGTAGTATCTTGGTATTCTAACTTATCGTGGAATTATTTTGTGTGTGTGTTGCCATTTTTCTATGTGGCTTATATGGAACATAAAACGAACACTTTTGGTTGTTTTCTGATTGCAACAAAAACATCACTCAAATAGAGATTTTCAGTGAACTGTAAATCTGTCCAGCTGAGAAAATGGATTCAAGCAGAAACATGCATATCTGCAGTTCACCAATACTTCGTTATGTTTTCCACAATTTTAAAGGTGCAAGTGTATCTCCTCTGACACTTACATATAGATGAGAAAAAAGAGGTTAAACATCGAAGAAATGAAGGAGAGCAGATACAACCTTGATGCCATGCTTCTATTCGCCACATACCTAGCTTCATCTTTTCGAAAATTTCAAATCATCTCCGTTTCAGTCACTCCATTGCCTAATCTAACTCCAATCAGGTGTTCGTTCACATGGGACAAGACCTGACAATCTGGTGAACCTGAGCAACTTAATAGATAACAAAGGAGCATGGAAGAATAAGAGCAAAGGTTGTGTGATTGCTTTTGTCATAGAAGAATTTGTCTCTCTGCAGTTTCAAAAATGTTTATTGCAAATGAACCGTATCCCTCTCTTTGTTAAAGATGTCTGTGAGGGAAAGATACTGCATCGAAGACTGAATTTCAGACAGTGTGACAGTTCCATTGCCTGGGTCAGATTCCCGAACCTGGTGTGTTCTGTTTACAAAACATCTTTACATCACAATACAAAGCATCTAGGACAACTGTGTTTGCTAGCTGAATTGGCACTTCAGAGAAGAAATTTCAGGGATTTTACGTACTTGCTGATGGTCTAGAATATTCACCATGTTCCCTTTTCTTTCCTGGAGCCAAAAAATGCCATTACAGTATCACTTACAAGTTATAACTAATCTTATCTATTCTTGATACCTTGGGATATGCAATCGAATTCCATTTATACTCGGTCTACTATGGAGTCAAAGAATGTGGTGTTTTCCATAAACACTGAAAAAAATACTCTACTTTTACATGGTCATGTTCTAACGCATATATAACTTGCAGCTGTGTATTCTTGTTGCGGGAGCACTTGGGGGGAGATTCGACCATGAGATTGGAAACATCAACGTTCTTTGTTTGTTCTCGAACATCCGGATAGTTCTTCTGTCTGATGATTGCCTTATCCAACTTCTGCCAAGGACCCATCATCACGAGATCCATATCCTGTCGTCTGTTGAGGGCCCACATTGTGGCCTTGTCCCCATTGGTACAGCATCTGCAAAGGCCACAACTACTGGGTTGCAATGGGATCTTGGTAAGTTTCTCTCTCTTTACAAGAAGCAGTCCAATTTTGGGCAAGGTAATGGCACTTCCGATCATGGAGGTGCTTTTGGTGTAGCTTGCTTGTTTTTATGCTTCCCCTAATGTTTCATAATTTGGTTCTTTTGTTTATGTTGGTCTTCTGTTTCTGTATTCTGAACCTTGCTTGTACAAATCTAATGAACTGGTAAATTTCAAATATGTTTCATTTCCAGATGATACGGAGATGAAATTTGGTGGTCTGATAAGTACTTCGAACATCGTGAGGGAGGAGAAGATCATGGTCCGATCAGATTCAGATCTTCTGTGGACAATATCTATTAAAAAGTCGATATGAAGAATACAATATTTTTTTTTTTTCTTAATCTGTATTGCAACACCCACTTTTATTCTAACAGGTATTCGGTTCCCAGTTGTGCCCATTTTAATGGATGTTTATTTATTGTTAATATATTTTTCAGACAGAAAGATACAAGAGTGTTAAAGAGAACTTGATGGTTAAAATAAACACTTGAATATAGTTCCTTCTAGTTAGTTATTAAGAAGTATCATGTTTGATCTACTCTTCAATGTTTGTGTTCTTGATTACTTGGGACTGAATTGATTTTCAGTTGTAAATAGCTTTTGAATAGAAACGTATTATTATGTAACTTTTATGTAAGATTGTTCAATTATACAGAAGTGGTTGGGTGGGAGTTGTTCATTCTGGATTCTAGACTACTTCAAATTCTTAGTCCTTCACAAGTGCAACAGCTTTTGAGTTTTGAGGTGTCTATGATCTACTCTGGCTCAGAACCTGCTCACCGAGTGTGAGAAGCCCAAAATTTTATTAGATACGTAGTAAATGGTCAACTTTCTATGGGAACGCAATTTGTCTTCTCAAAATCATTCAAAGAAGATAAGTCAATTTGGAATTGCTCAGTCTATACAAATGTGGATTATGTTTATCAAAAATTAAATCATTTTAAAACTTCTAATTACTTAAAAAGACACTTGTTAAGGGATTAGAAGAATGATGTGGTTTTTTTAGGATGATTTGTGGCTGCACAAAAAATCAACCTTTATCGTCCAAAATGAACTTGCTTACTTCAAAAAAAAAAAAAGGAAATAATCAGCATTTTAATAATAATACCTTAGTAACGAGAATTGTGTAAAATGTTAACGCTCTGGAAGCATTTTTTTAACTTGGGACATCTTTTACTCAATCGCTTTGATACTCCTGCTCTCACATCCGTTCCACAATCTGATTACTTAGTCAAATACACTATGAAAACAAAAATTTTTTCCGAGTTTACCAATATGTTATACGCATCTAAAACCACATACTCTCATCCAATGATCAATAGTGTATCTCGAATGGAGTTGGATATTTATACAACATTTTCCTTGATACACCCAACTTATTCTTACCCTTCACTTATGGCTGTGGGGCCTCAACTTAAATTTTAAAGGTCCACGATCCCCATATTAATCTATCATGTAAATCATCCTACTTGAATCAACTCTCCATGAGGTTATAAGTAAAAGAATAATTCTTTTTTTTTTGTTCTTCCATAAGGATGATCCATGTGGCGAAGAGATCATTGCTGTTAAAAAGAGGTCCTTGGATCACAAACATGTCATGTTTACGGTTTACCCCATAGATGGGGTGTCACCGGAGTGGAAGAGTTATTTGGGTGTAAATATCCATCCCCTAAGATGTAAAAATGCTAATCCAACGAACGGGTCATAACCTTGCACACATTCATCTGTGTGTATCGAGAGTTGAGGTCTTCGAACTGACCAAACACTCACCCTTCAAAACTCCGGTCACTTGTCATTTGTCAACTACAAAGGACCTGAGAGAGAGGGAGAGGGAGAGGGAGACGATGGGATATTCGTCTCTGTGTCTCAGATTCATGTTAGTTGTTTCTCTCTCTTACTCAGTTTCTTCTTCTTCATTTTTCTCCCAAAGGACCTTCTTATCTTCATCGTCTTCCATTAAAGCTTCTTCTTCTTCTTATTCTTCGCCTCAAAAAGCTTGTGCAGCAGATTTACTTTCTCTTCTGGGAAGTAAAGAACAAGCTTCCAGGCTCAACACCGAAAAATCCGAACAGCTCAGATCTTGCTTGAAGTTTCTCGTACCGTTTTCTCCAACCAACAACACAAAATCTCATAATTGCTCTATCCAGCGAAGGAGAGACCTTCTCAATGATGATGATGATGATCGACTAGGATCATCGGCGAAGATTCTCTCTGGTCGGAGCCGAAGAGTTGAGGACGAGTTCATTTGGTGGCCGCCGGCCCCGGTGTTGGAGCTAGCCCGTCTCGCCGTTGATTCCGGTGGAGATCCGGGCGCCATACACAGAGCCCTAGATCCGACGATGTTGACTGTAAGTTTTCTTTTTTCCATTAAATGCCTCTGGTTTGTACGTAAAAGTAAAAAGATATCTGTTCGAAACTTGGAACACTTCTGGGCTTGTGAAGTAATTTAGAAAGCATATTTCTTTAGTATAAAACAAATTTAGCCCAAAATTGTTAATTTATATCTAATTGCATCATTTTACACCCCTAATAAATGATTTGACAATGCCTGTATCCGTTTAATTTAACCCAAAATTGTTAACACTCAACAGACCCGTTTAAGATTTATCTCAGCAACTTTGCTGATGTGATCAGTTGATTTATTTCATTTCCTCACTCTCCCTGTTGCTTATTGTACTTGGCTATACAGGTACATGACAACATCAATTAAGATGTTTTTGCATTTAATTTAAAGTAGTTGCAATCAATGGGTTGTAAAGATGGCAACTTTGCTGTGGTGATCAAGGGATTTTTGGTTTCCTCTTTTTCCTTTCTGCCTATGTTGTATTTGGCTGCATTGGCTTCTTTGGGGGAAATCTATTCCTAGACAATTTTATCCGACTAAGTTCCTTTCGAAATTTGAGAGCAATCATGGGTGAACTTTGTATTTTAATGGATGTTAATACCATTATTATTTGGATGATTATATTGTTCAAATGACCTATGACACACAAACCCGCCAGTATTTCAGTGGGATGGTCTGGCTCATTTATAGCCCTTAAATGACCTATGAAACAAACCATTTATAGCCCTAGACAGACTGTTCTATATTACGAGTAATTTAGTTGTGAAGATCGTTTGTAATTGAAAATTAAACGTGCAACCTAGACATAGAAAGGACTGTATTCTTATGCAGTCAATTAGCTATGCTACAGTTACTTCAATTTGCTGTTTGGTTGGCTTTTTATACGCTTGGCCATCCTGGATAGACTGCAATTCACCCTTTTGGTTATGTTGAGTATAGAGAGTGTGTTGCTGCACAAGGCCTTTACAACGTATGAGTATTCTATTCTATCTAAATCACTGTTTTCCTATATTGAGCATCAAACAATGTGTAACATTGGTAACTGAAGTGTATTCTTTTAGGAATGTAATAGGTACCTGACATCGAAGGATCAAATGAGAATCGATGTGAACTCACAAGAACTCCGTATGGGAGACGCTTCATAAGCGAGGTTTGCATTAATATAATAGTGCTTTGTTTCTTATCCGTCATGACATCTTCTTGTTGATTAACTACACTAAATTTTGCCCTTGTGCAGGAGTTGAACGCATACCTTACTTTCTTATTTGAACTTATTGTTGCTCGTGGTCCCTCTGTGGGATTGCATGTATCATTGAACCGTTATGACTTCTTTCATGGACATCTTTTTCTTGCTGATGACTCTGGAAGGCTTGGTATATTGTGAGTTTTCTAATCTTCCTCATAAAGAATAGTTAAGGGCTCCAACAGTCTAGGAAACAACAATGCCTATAAGTGGTACATTGGCAATGGGGTGAGACCCACTATTTGTGGTTCCTTTCTAGGATATGTATCATTGCAGATCCTGAATGGTCTGGCGATCTAAGAATACTGACTATTGCATAACTTCGAATGGTCAGAAAGAGTGGGTGAAAGGTTCATAAAACATTTGGTCGATAATTCTGGCTGTCAATTATTTATCCTAGGTGGGAACAATTGGATAGCAGATCTCATCTCTTCTGCATGTTCTTAACTATACCGTAATTCTGTTAGCAACCTTAATTCAACAGCCAGCACTCATCAGATGAGGGCCTTGGACTTGCTCAACTCTATGTTCTGCCCTTAGTTTTCATGTTACGAAATGGTTTATTTATTCAATTTCAGTGTGGTAAAGCTTGTGTACAGCTCATGGTATATATATAGAAATTTGATTTCATGCAACTAGCCATGTTTGTGACTCGGAGTTACCAATATTGGCAGATTTCATGCTAAAGAGTACCCAGCATATGATAAAGATGGGTTTCCTTGCAACATGGGCTATTGTCAAATAGGTAAACGTTGGTTGGTAAACATCATGTGCTAATCAAATAATGGATTTAATTTCACTCATGGACTGGGTCGGACACGAAGGTTTGCTCTTGGTCTTCTAAGCTTAAGATATTGCTGCTTGGTTAACCAGAATTTATATTTTTCAGGATCTAATGTGGTGTACGATGACTCGATGAATCTAAGGAACATACTGTGGCTTGCTCCACTGCCTAGTAATTCCACCAAAGATTGGCTGGCACCTGGTACACCTCCCTATTAGATCTTGATCAAAAGCAAATTGTTTCACTATATTAGCTAAGGAAGTTTTCTAAGCCCACAGCAGCTAAAACTTAAAAAGAAATTCGTATACTTCAAAATACAGAGATTAATGAGCATCTACCAATCCTTACGTTGCCAACAGATTAATTGGGATATTGTATTGAGTATCTGTGACCTACTAAATTATTCAATACTGCTGTCCGATAGAGTAACTATTTAGATATGCATATCATGCAATACAGATGAACTCTTGATTGAAAACTCTGTACAAAATGATGGAACTTAAGAGCGAGAAGAAAATATTGGACTTAGAAGTCAGTGAAAATAACTAACCGATCTATGTTTGCAAAACAGAGGGAACTTGCAGAAAATGCTTGCTCAAGAAGAGTGTCCGATGATGAAATTTGACTGGAAATTAGATATCGCCCATAGTATCATTGACTGTATCTATGCTTTTGTTTCTTTCTTTCTGTTTGAAGGAGTTCTGGTGGTCCTCGATGCCCATCCAGGAGGAATCATTTATGAAGATCTTATTCCAGAATATGTGAATTATGCTAGGACCATCTATGAAGGTCAGAATTCTGAATTTGCTTTTTCGTTACTAACCGTATTTGGGGAGTCCTTAGCTTGCTTATTTTCCAATCCTAGTAGGATTTGGAAGGATTAAATTCATGTGTTGTTATTTATTTTACCAGAGGACCTCGGAGATGTTGTCGTTGATGTCAACTACTTGAATGTAGGAGCCCAAGTTGCTGATTACAGAATTTTCATTTGCTGAAACCCTTGGGAAGTAAATCATAATGTACCCATGTACCTATTGTATACTAATTGATCTGTTCAACAGTTTCTAGTTGTGAAGGTTTGTTCTAATAAAAACATAGAGATACCACCAACCTTGCCAGCAGTTAAGGGTGAACCTTTCATTTGTATGAAATCAGAATATATTGTACAGGGTATGCAACATGACCAACATGCATTCAAGATGGGATCATTCTTTATCTAAGTAAAAGCCAGTTGTTGTTCTGATTTCTGTAAATTTTCTTAATAAGATTTGCATATGCATTCCTACTACTTTTTAATTTAGAGCAGGTACTAAACTTGGTCGGGTCAATCCGGATGGGCATAGTGGGTGGCTCGGGTTTGAGCCAGACTTGAGTTCTTCGGATTGGACTCGAGTTAGGCCTGGCCGGCCCAGCCCAACGACTCGAGTTATATGCCAAGCCCTACACTGAACCTCAAGCATCTATCTACCCCTATCAAAAACCAATTAGAGGAAGGTTCTAGAAATTTTTTCATGGTAGTGTGGATAAGTTCGGAATTCGATGAATGTTTAGCATACAAGTCTTAAAGCCCGTACTACGTACGGGCATTT
>MVGT01003021.1:17288-32753 GCA_002174775.1 Macleaya cordata
CCATGGTTTTTACGGCCAAGGGATAATTAAAGTACTTGACCATGGAAAAAGCCTGGTGCTGAAAGCAGAGATTATGATCAATAATTTCAAGGGGGAATGCACAGATTATGACTTGGTTCTGGCATAGCATGGACCCGAGAAGTATCATCAATGTGAGGTTCTGGCAAACTGTTATGGACGCATTCTGGAGCTGAAAATTTCAGTCGCTCTGTCAACCTTACCAAGATATCTTCCATTGCCTCTTACAAAGTTATTTTCCAGGTTGCAGCGTATTTCGTTACGCAACTGCACTAGCAGCGGGAGGTAGAATTCCGTTGTTATGACTCTAGTTTGAACTTCCTTTCTATATTTTTTAGTATGAATTTTGATTCCATTATTTGTGCAAAACTTCAATAGAAGATTGATTTTCAGAAACATTTCCAGAAACTGAGGAGTGAAAATGCAATGGGGTCATCAACGGCTATACACCAAAACAGGTTTTGTGTGTTTAATTTGATTTGAGTTTTAAGTAGTATCAGTTCTGTCATATTGGTTCATATTTTATTTAAAAAGCCAATTTATGCCAAGCATTGCAAATTCTTCTTTAGACAGCAAATAAACATTTACATATTGTTTGCTGCCATACAAAGCAGAGCCCAGGAGTCGGGATCTTTTATCAAAACCTAGTGTCCTAGGATCCTAATCATTTGGCAATAATTTTTTGTTAATAATTACAAGTTTTCAAAATAATCAGTTTTAAAGACAGGTCGAAATAAGGGTGATTTTGGCAAGAACTTTCTTTCTGCAAATTCTTCTTTAGACAGCAAATAAACATTTACATATTGTTTGCTGCCATACAAAGCAGATCCCAGGAGTCGGGATCTTTTATCAAAACCTAGTGTCCTAGGATCCTAATCATTTGGCAATAATTTTTTGTTAATAATTACAAGTTGTCAAAATAATCAGTTTTAAAGACAGGTCGAAATAAGGGTGATTTTGGCAAGAACTTTCTTTCTTTTCTGTTTTGTTTCTCTTAAATAAAAGTTAATGCATTAGTCGTGACATCAAGTGAATCAAATATAATCATGAGAACATGTTATTTGTGAATTACAAATAACACTAGAAAGTATTCTCTCGTTTTGGCACCACTGACAACAGAAGTCTATGGTTTTGAAAAGAAAATCAAAAGTCAGGACTTGGTTGAGCTCCCAACAGATCTAAGAGGAGAAGCAGAGCTGGCATCCTACATCCATTCCATTACTCTTGAATTCAATCAGTAAGCTCTATAGTTGAATTTCATAAATGCTGCTTTAACTTCTACCTTTTCTCTCAGGTTTCTAGTTCCAGTGATTCAAGAACATGGAGAGAGTGAGACACTTGACCTTGGCTTCAACAATCTTACTTCAATAAAGACCATCTCACTAGATTTATAATCCTTTTTTCTGGACTGGTATTTTATCCAAACCAAATAACTTCCATTATTTGCTCCTCTTGACTATAATCTCAGTGAAAAATTAATGAACATACTCTCTCTCTCTCTCTCTTTCTCTCCTATTAACGTTTGTTTCATTCTTATTCTTACTTCAGGGGTTGAGTTTATGCATCAATTAAAAGTGGTTATCCAGTTGTTCGAAACAAATTCCAAAGCTTGTAAGGAGTTGAACGTCTTTGTAAGCTTACAGCGAGTAGCAACTTGCCAACAGTTTTCCATCATATATTGCCTCGTTTAAGTTGTTTGTCTAATAAGTATCTAACCTCCACCACTTTTTGTTTTTGTATAAATCTACGTATATTGTGCATTGTAAGCTAACCAATAACCACTGAATTACAAAAGGGGTTTCTAAAATTACTCGCTTTGGAATCATTTTGCGTCTGAAGTTTATCAGTGCCACTACCAATCAGATAAGAAAAGAAAGTCACACGGACTTCTGTACCTTTTAGACTGTTTGTATCAATGTTCACCTTTGCATCAGTTGCTACACACTTGCAGCCGCCTATGAGCCTATTGTAAGATGAGAAAATCCAATTGCCTGAAAATGATATATAGTTCAATGAGTATTGTTAATCATCTCTAGAGCGTGAGGTCATTAATCTTGAATGGTACGTTCCAATGGTTTGACGGTTTGACCTAGTTGACTCCCTCTGAACGTTCAATATAAACTTGAATTGTTGAATTTCATGGAACAATAGAAAATGGAACATTGGAATCCTGTTTGCAGTTTTTTGCAGAGAATGAGATATCTTTCACTTGCGAACTTGATCAACTGAAAGACTTGGACACTCATGGTATGAACATCTTGTTTCAGAATTGGTCTTTTTCATCAGATGAAATATTCATGTGTATGAACATTTCTATATTTTATCGTATTTCGAACTACATATTACTTTGTATGAATACATTTAAATTGATGTTTGGTGTTTCAGAAATAAATTGAGGAGCTTGCTTGCTTTCAGATCAGATTGTGGGATTAAAGTTTAAAAGTGTCTTGAAAACAGGCATTGCAGAGTATTGAAATTACCTCTATGAGGTAAATTGTGTACAATTTCTTTCATTATTTTTCTTTCAGAAACACTTTTATAGAAACTTAGGAATGAAAATTCAATGTGTGGGATGGGATCATCATCAGCAGCTACACCAAAACAGGTTTCTTGTGCTTCATTTGATTTGAGATTTAAGTTCAATACTTTTACTTGCTAAAATAAATTTAGAGAGAAATACCAGGGGAGCTTTTCTGCTGTCATTTAGATTATAATGATGGAGAGAAACAACTGTTAAAATACCTCATCCAGGAATATGGATGAGGTATCGGTTATAATGATGGAGAGAAACACTAACTGATTGTTGTAGAGCTTAAAACTTCTAGAGTTACTATATTAATGGAAATATTATGTTTTATATTTATTCTGGTTGGGTATGTCTTCCAGGATTATAGGTGTATGGAAATCTATTATTGTTGAGTTTTGACCCAGCTGCTATTTTTATAGGACGCAGAGAGCAAGGAGTACAACCGACCTGATTTGTAGAGGAGTTTGGAAGCTTGAGTTATTTTCTTCTTGGTAGATAGTAATTATTCAGTTTTATATATTTTATTTGGGATTCCGACCTGTGTATCGAAGACTCTTTCACTTTTTTATTGTATCCTCTCAAACTCTACACTTTTATTATTATTATTTAAGAAATGACAGTTTTTAATATTATTTGATTTGTGTTGACTTATGAGTTCCATATTTGTTCGTTGTTGCCTTGTACTGGCATGTATGATAGATGTGTTTTTGGTATCTTGGAATGTCTCTAAGTTTGGGTTTCAGGCGCGACCGACCTGAGGATTCGAATTTGGGGCATTACAAGTAGTATCAGTTCTGTCATATTGGTTCATATTTTATTTAAAAAGCCAATTTATGCCAATCACTGCCAATTCTTCTTTAGACAGCAAATGAACATTTACATATTTTTTGCTGCCATACCAAGCAGAGCCCAGGAGTCGGGATCTTTTATCAAAATCTAGTGTCCTAGGATCCTGATCATTTGGCAATAATTTTTTGTTAATAATTACAAGTTGTCAAAAAAATTAGTTTTAAAGACAGGTCGAAATAAGGGTGATTTTGGCTAGAACTTTCTTTCTTTCGTGTTTTTTTTTTCTCTTAAATGAAAGTTAATGCATTAGTCATGACGTCAAGTGAATCAGATATAATCATAAGAATATGTTATTTGTGAATTACAAATAACACTAAAAAGTATTCTCTGGTTTTGGCACCACTGACAACAAAAGTTTATGGTTTTGATAGGAAAATCGAAAGTCAGGACTTGGTGGAGCTCCCAACAGATCTTAGAGGAGAAGCAGAGCTGGCATCCTACATCCATTACTCTTGAATTCAATCAGTAAGCTCTATAGTAGGATTTCATAAATGCTGCTTTAACTTCTACCTTTTCTCTCAAGTTTCTAGTTCCAGTGATTCAAGAACATGGAGAGAGTGAGACACTTGACCTTGGCTTCAACAATCTTACTTCAATAGAGACCAGTTCTCTAGATTTATAATACTTTTTTTGGACTGGTATTTAATCCAGACCAAATAACTTTCATTATTTGCTCCTCTTAACTATAATCACAGTGAAAAATTAATGAATATATGCTCTCTCTCTCTCTCTCTCTCTCTCTTCTATTAACGTTTGTTTCATTCTTATTCTTACTTCAGGGGTTGAGTTTATGCATCAATTAAAAGTGGTTATCCAATTGTTCGAAACAAATCCCAAAGCTTGTAAGGAGTTGAACGTCTTTGTAAGCTTACAGTGAGTAGCAAGTTGCCAACAGTTTTCCATCATATATTGCCTCGTTTAAGCTGTTTGTCTAATAAGTATCTAGCCTTCATTACTTTTTGTTTTTGTATAAATCTACTTATATTGTGCATTGTAAGCTAACCAGTAACCACTGAATTACAAAAGGGGTTTCTAAAATTACTCGCTTTGGAATCATTTTGCGTCTGAAGTTTATCAGCGCTACTACCAATCAAATAAGAAAAGAAAGTCAGTCGGACTTCTGTACCTTTTAGACTGTTTGTATCAATGTTCACCTTTGCATCAGTTGCTACACACTTGCAGCCGCCTATAAGCCCATTGTAAGATGAGGAAATCCAATTGCCTGAAAATGATATATGGTTCAATGAGTTTAGTCAGTCATCTCTTAAGCGTGAGGTCATTAATCTTGAATGGTACGTTCCAATGGTTTGACGGTTTGACCTAGTTGACTCCCTCTGAACGTTCAATATAAACTTGAATTGTTGAATTTCATGAAACAATAGAAAATGGAACATTAGAATCCTGTTTGCAGTTTTTTGCGGACAATATCTTTCACTTGCGAACTTGATCAACTGAAAAACTTGGACACTCATGGTATGGACATCTTGTTACAGAATTAGTCTTTTTCATCTGATGAAATATTAATGTGTTATGATATTTCTATGTTCTATAGTATTTTGAACTACATAATACTTTGTATAAATACATTTAAATTGAAGTTTGGTGTTTCAGAACTAAATTGAGGAGCTTGCTTACTTGCAGATCAGATTGTGGGATTAAAGTTTAAAAGTACATGGAATAAGTTCTTTGCTTATTCTTTTGATTACTGGTTTCCTTATATTCATTTGTGTTATTTCGTGTTATTGTATTTGGGTTTTGGTTAGTTTATGTCGGTTACTTTGGCTTTTACAGGTTGATGAAGCCTTGGCTTTTCACGATTTTCGGGTAGATTGTGTTAAGTGTTTGATGTTGATATATTTGCTGGCACATTTTAGCTGTACTTTTGCATTTTGTTCCTAAGTATTTGTGGGGATTAACTTAACCTTAATTGTTAGTTTTTTCGGAGGATTGAGGGTTATTTCTGTATTGAGTGAAATGGTTTTTTTTTGAAGAGAGTATTATATTTTTACTTGCAATTCTACTTGGTCTTTACTTCTTTTCTAGGATGATTATTTTTTTAAACAAAGTTCTTTTAAGTTTTTCAGGGATCTGAGTGGTCCTATACGTATTCAGGTTTTTAAAAGTTGTTCCTTTCGATTTGTAATCCATGTTTGTGTTTTTTTTTTGTTCTTATTTCTTTTGTTGCTTCTTATTTCTTTAACCTTTAAAGATTAATCCATGCTTTGAATTTTGTATTGACATTGTAGGGTGAATACTTTTTCTGGAAGCTAGTAGATTGGATGAAATAATGGGAGTTCCTATTGGTGGTTTGAGCTTGTCATGATCTATGGTTTGGTTTGGTTTTGAGCATTTTTATCGGCTTGTATCGGTCTAGTTTTTGGGTTCTCGTTCACGTTCGATTAAATCAATATTCATATATTATATGCAAGCCTTTGGACGTTAGAAGACCGTTTTGGACTACTTCAATTAGATCAAAGATGCTTTTGTTTAATAAAGAAGGGAGATTTATATTCTTTTGTTCTTGTTTTGGCTATATAGATTTTGATGTTTTAAACAGATGCCGATTCTATGATCTAATTGCTGTTTAGGGATTGGATGCATTCGGAGGAGGGAGTATGAGCTGATCTTTATTACGAAGAATAAGTTCCCTCCTTAGTTCCTTCGATTTCTTGGTTTCTTTATACCCATACTACACTAGTTCTAAGTGAGGTTGAATTTTAAATGGTTGAACTATAAACTTACAAAATCACATCTACCTTCATGTTTTGCTTGTTTTTCGTTAAGAGTTGTAGAGGCTTACTTTATCTTAATTGTTGGTTTAGCAGGAAGTTTGGAATTTACTCTATGAAGTGAGATGGTTTCCTGTGAAGGGAGTCTTGTATTCTAACTCGTTGCTACTGCCTAATTGCAATAATTGTTTGTTGGCAGGATTGTATATACGATGTCTTAAATTTGATATCTTTTTCCTTATATATATCAGGAAGTGCATACATTCGTTGGAAGGCCCATGAGCTAACCTCTAGTACATGGAATAAGTTCCTTGCTCTTATTGTTTTAGTTACTAGTTTCCTTGTATTCGTTTATGCTATCTGGTGTTATTGTATTTGGGTTTTGGTTAGTTTATGTCGATTGCTTGAGCTTTTACAGGTTGATGAAGCCTTGGCTTTTCACGATTCCCGGGTAGATTATGTTAAGTGTTTGATGTTGATGTATTTGCTCGCACATTTCAGCTGAACTTTTGCATCTTGTTCCTAAATACCTGTGGGGATTTACTTAACCTTAATTGTTAGTTTTTCAGAAGGATTAAGGGTTATTTCTGTATGTAGTGAAATGGTTTTCTTCGAAGATGGAATCTTATATTTTTACTTGCAATTCTACTTTGTATTTACTTGTTTTCTAGGATGATTGTTTTTTAAAACAAAATTCTTTCAAATTCAGCTCATATTGCAATATGTAGTTCAAATTCCGGTCATACTTCGATGGAGAAGACTGTTTTTCAAATTTTTGTTTAGATTTATTTCTTTAGTAGTTTATTGTGGCTTAAATTTGTATCCGTTGGATTCAAGTTGAGTTATGGGATGGAATTTTTTCCCCTCAAGTGGATTGTTGAGTCGTCCCATGCCTCATTCAGGTTTTTAGAAGTTGGTTTTTTCGATTTGTAATCCATGTTTATGTTGTTTTTTTTGTTCTTATTTCTTTTGTTGCTTCTTATTTCTTTAACCTTTGAAGATTAATCCCTATTTTGGATTTTTTATTGACATTGTAGCGTGGATACGTTTTTTGGAAGTTAGTATATTGAATGAAATAATGCAACTTCCTATTGGTGATTTGAGCTTGTCATGATCTATAGTTTGGTTTGGTTTGGTTTTGAGTATTTTTATCGGCTTGTATTGGTCTAGTATTTGGGTTCTCATTTACGTTCGATTAACTCAATATTCAGATATTATATGCAAGCATTTGGACGTTAGAAGACCATTTTGGACTACTTCAATCAGATCAAGGATGCTTTTGTTTGATAAAGAAGGGAGGTTCATATTCTTTTGTTCTTGTTCTGGCTATATAGATTTTGATGTTTTAAACCGATGCCAATCTTATGATCTAATTGCTGTTTAAGGATTGGATGCATTCGGAGGAGGGAGTATGAGCTGATCTTTGCTACGAAGAATAAGTTCCCTCCTTAGTTCCTTCGATTTCTTGGTTTCTTTATAGCCATACTACACTAGTTCCAAGTGAGGTTGAATTTAAAATGACTGAACTATAAACTTACAAATCACATCTACATTCTTATATTTTGGCTTGTTTTTCGTTAAGAGTTGTAGAGGCTTACTTCATCTTAATTGTTTGTTTTGCAGGAAGTTTGGAATTTATTCTATGAAGTGAAATGGTTTCTTGGGAAGAGAGTCTTGTATTCTAACTCGCTGCTATTGCCTAATTGCAATTATTGTTTGTTAGTGAGGTTGTGTATAAGATGTCCTAAAATTGATATATTTTTCCTTATATCAAGAAGCGCATACATTCGTTGGAAGGTCCATCAACCAAACTCTAGTACATAGAATAAGTTCCTTGTTCTTATTCTTTTGGTTACTGGTTTCCTTGTATTCGTTTATACGATTTGGTGTTATTGTATTTGGGTTTTGGTTAAGTTGAAAGAGAAGAAGTTGAAGAAGAAAAGAGGAAGGAAATGAGGGGGTAGAGAGATACAAAATGTTTAGTCTCTCTGCCCCTTATATATATTTATTAAGTGCACTGTTACAAAGTAAAAACCTAATCGCTAACTGCAGTAAACGTAAAACCCTAAAGTACACCATTCAGAAAACAATGTTCACAGGTCACTATTCATAAGTTATTGTTCATACGATTTAATCTTCTAACACTCCCAGCTTGTCACATAACAAATCGAAAGGAGAACGAGCAAGAGGTTTTGTAAGAATGCCCGCCAGCTGTTCTTCAGACTTCACATAAGGACAAGTAATTTGTTTCCGTATCAGCTTCTCACGAATGAAATGGCAATCAACTTCAATATGTTTGGTCCTCTTGTGAAACACAGGATTACTCATAATGTACGTGGTTGTTGTATTGTTACAAAACATCTACATAGGACTTGGAACTTGAATCCCCATCTCACTTAACAATGATTGGACCCACAACATTTCACACAAAGTATGAGCCATGGCTCTATATTCAGCTTCGACTCTTGACTTAGCTTCAACTTGTTGCTTTTTATTTCGTCAAGTAACAAGATTTTTCCCAACAAAGGTGCAATACCCTAACGTGGATCGTCGATCCACACGATCACCTGCCCAATCTGAATTTGAGTAACCAACAACAGTACTCACAACCACCAGTTCTTTGGATGGTTTATATAGTAACCTTTTCCCGGGAGAGCCTTTAAGATACCTTAGAATGCGACAAATTGCTTCAAAATGGGTCTTATGTGGTGCATGCATAAACTGACTGACAACGCCAACAACATAAGTGATATCAGGTCGAGTCACTGTTAAATAGATCAATTTCGCAACTAGCCTCCTGTATCGACCTATATCCTCAAATGACTCCCCCTGTTCTACAACCAGTTTGACAGAAGAATCCATCAGTGTGGTAGCTGGACTTGTGCTAAGAAAACCAGTCTCAGAAAGAAGATCTAAGACATACTTTCGTTGAGACAAATAGATACCTGCCTTAGAGCGAGCAACTTCAATACCTAAAAAATAACGAAGAAGGCCCAAATCTTTGGTATGAAATTTCATGTTGAGATGTTGCTTCAAGTCAGAAATACCTTGAGAATCGCCACCAGTAATAATAATATCATCCACATAGACAATAAGGATGATAACACCCCTGTCAGTATGACGCACGAAGACAGTGTGATCGGATACAACTCTATGAAATCCATAGTTTTCAAGAACAGTACTAAATTTATCAAACCAAGCCCGTGGAGATTGCTTCAAACCATATAATGCCTTTTTCAAATGACAAACTAATTGCTTTCCACACTGCTTTCCACCTACCACTTCATACCCAGGTGGTTGAGTCATATACACCTCTTCTTGAAGATCACCATGAAGAAATGTATTTTTTATATTAAGCTGATGTAAGGGTCAGTCCTTATTGACATCAACTGAAATCAAGATATGAACAGAATTCAAATGAGCAATGGGAGAAAAGGTCGTAGAATAGTCTACACCATATGTCTGAGTATAACATTTAGCGAACAGTCGAGCTTTTAAATGTTCAACAGTACCATCAGGGAGATATTTAACAGTATACACCCACCGACAACCAACTGGTTGCTTACCGGGAGGTAAATCAGTAAGTTCCCATGTCTAATTCTTACGAAGAGCTGACATTTCGTCATCCATAGCACTTTTCCAACCAGATGAAGCTAACGACTGTGTACAAGAACTAGGAATAGAGATGGAAGACATTGACAAAGCAAAAGAAAATAAGGACAGAGAAACACGATGATAAGACAAATAACTAGATAAATGATGATGGGTGCAAGAACAAGTACATTTTCGTTTGGCGATGGGAAGGTCATCAAAAGAGGATGCTTGTGTCACAGCCAAGAGCTACAATAGAGGATGGAGGGGGCCGTAGAGGAACAACCCTTCGTTCGTATACCTGTACAATAGAAAGAACGAGACTGGGACACAACTGGGTCAGGACTAGACACGGGACACGACTCAGAAACAGTAGGCAACTCAGAAGGAGTTAGAAGAGTAGGAAGAGGAGTAAACCGCTCCTCCTCACAACTAGAAAAAAATATCAACATCAAGATTAGAACCGGATGTTGAAAAATAAGATGTAATTTTAAAAAAAGTAACATCAGCACTTACATACCAATTATGAGTCGTAGGGGAATAACAACGATATCCTTTCTGGGTACGAGAGTATCCTAGAAATATACACTTAATAGATCGAGGAAAAGTTTATCTTGCCCAGGTCCTAATAAATGAACAAAAACAACACATCCAAACATACGAGGAGAGACAGAAAAGGGCGAGGCATTGAGATTTACAAGAGAAAATGATGATTTATTACCGAGAACTCGAGAAGACATCCGGTTAATCAGGTGATTTGCGATAAGAACGGCATCTGCCCAATATGATTTCGGAACATTCATAGCCAACATTAATGTTCGAGCCACTTCTAACAGATGACAATGTTTGCGTTCAGCTACCTTATTCTGTTGAGAAGTGTGCAGACAAGTAGTCTGGTGGATAATACCAAGATCCGCACAAAAAATTTGCATACAACTTTGTGTATATTCTAAGGCATTATCAGAACGAATAATCTTAATTGATGTGTCATACTGGGTTTTTATTTCATTATAAAATGTATGAAGAACAGTTGGTAATTCAGAATGATTTTTTATTAAAAATAACCAAGTCATACGAGTGCAATCATCTACAAAGATAACAAAATATTAAAACTGAGATAAGCTTTTAGTTCGACAAGGACCCAAAATATCAGAATGAAATAAAGCAAAAGGACTGGATTGACGACTATTACTAGTGCTACTACTTGGAAAGGAACTCCGATGATGTTTGCCAAGTTGGCATGGTTCACATTCCAATTTAGACACATGACTCAACATCGGAATAAGTGACTTTAATCTTTCTAAAGACGAATGACCAAGACGGCAATGCCACTGAAGGGGAGAAACAGATGCACTCAAAACAGAAACTGAAGAACTAACAGGAACTATACCATCCAAAAAATATAGGTCATTCCTCTCATGCCCCAAACCAATCCTCGTCTGTGTCCTGAGATCCTGCAATACACAACCAGTAGAAGAATAGGTTACTGAACAATAAAGGGATTTAGTAAGCTGACTAACAGATAAATTAAATAGAAATTTGGGAACATATAAACTGGATGCTAAACTAAGAGTGTTGGTGGGATGAAGGTCACCCTTTCTAAGAACAGTGCGATTAGAGCCATCAGCTAAAGTAAGAGAGGAAATACTAGAGTGAAACTTTGTAAAGAGAGAAGGTATACCAGAAATATAAGTGCTAGCTCCAGAGTTAATGAACCAAGAGGAAAGGTTAGATGGACCGACAACACATGCGGCATTACCTTGATGGGCCACAGAAGCAGTAGAGGATGACCAACCTGGGGTGAGTGCCTTTAATTGTTAGAGAAGTTGGTTCATTTGAGATGACAGATCTTTATTTGGACCAGACATAGGCGCTGCAACAAAAGTAGATATATCCACGTCAGTAGAAACCTGATTAGCATGAGCTGGCTTCCCCCCACTTATCCCAACAATACTCTTTTGTGTGCCCTGACACATCACAATAAGTGCATTTCCATTCAGATCAATTTGATCCACGGCCACGACCACGACCACCTCCACCACAGCTACTACGACCACCTCTACCATCACCACGACTACCCCAATTTCCACGGCTGCGACCACCACGGCCACCATGACCGCCTCTAACACCATTACCACGACCACCCTTAAGAGAATACATTACAAAAGACTCCTAAGAAGTAAGATGGACGTCCGTGGTACCTATAGAAGCTCGCTGAAGATGAGAGAAAGCATTTTCCACTGTCGGAAGAGTTTCACCAGCTAGAATCTGATCTTTAAACACTCGGTAATCAGAATCAAGATTGGAGAGGAACTTTTACGTTGTTTCTGCAATTCTTCAACAGAAGTACTCAATGGCTGATATATGTCGAGCTCCTCCCAAAGTCCACTCATCACACTATAATATTCAACTAAAGGTTTACCACTCTGCCGACATTTAAATATTTCATCAAAGATGTCATAAATGCAAGTGACATTCCTTTCTTGAGAAAATAATTCCTTAAGACGAATCCAAACTAGCCGTGCAGTCTTCGTAAACTGAACATTAGGAGCCACAACTGGTTCCATACTATTCCAGAGCCAACCAAGAACAATAGCATCATTTCGAGCCCAATCACGATACTTAGAAGAATCCTTGCTAGGGGGTTCCTCTAGTATATGTTCAGATCTATCCTTTCCCATAACAAAAATTTCTACAGCATGACACCAACCAAGATAATTCCCACAATATAATTTAACGGAGGTGATAGACTTACCCATTTCATCACCTATAGAAAAAATAGATTTATGTTCTACCGAAGAATCCTTATTATCTCCCATTACAACAATAAAAATCAGTAATACCACAACTTAAACAGGTATAAAAATAGAAAAACACAAAGTTCTTACAAACTAAGTTGCAGCAATAAGAAACAGAGAAAATCGGGCTTGTGCAGGGATAACAATAAAACCCAACCTAGGGTTGTACACAATATACAAATAAACATAAAATACTAACCACAAGAATGAAGAATCCCTAGCAACCCTCACACACACGATACCACCAAATGAACCCTAGATACACATCTAGGTTTTAAACCACCACACTCGAACTTGCTGTTCGACTACAAACCAGCAAGGAGAACTATCCTCCAAAGATCAGTAAGCACAAATAAAGACGCTTTGATACCAAGTTGAAAGAGAAGAAGTAGAAGAAGAAGAAGCCTTGGCTTTTCACGATTTAATCTTCTAACAGGATAGTTTATGTCCGTTGCTTTGGCTTTTACAGGTTGATGAAGCCTTGGCTTTTCCCGATTCCCGGGTAGATTATGTTAAGTGTTTGATGTTGATATATTTGCTCGCAAATTTCAGCTAAACTTTTGCAACTTGTTCCTAAGTATCTGTGAGGATTTACTTAATCTTAATTGTTAGTTTTTCAGGAGGATTAAATGTTATTTCTACAAGTTAGGAAAAATCAAATTGTTGGTGCATTTATTCATAAATTCATTAAACAGATAGGTATTTTCTAGATAGTAGGGTAATGATTGAGTATTTAGTAGGCAACTGTTTTCTTTTTTCTTTTTTTAAAGAGTATGTCCCTAAAGAAACACACTAGAGATTGAGAGCGCGTTTGGCAGGAGATTGTTGTACGCTACGGTGTACCTCTCTATCAACCATCTCAGACAAGAACCCACTCTTTACTTTAAAATTATGGGAAGGCTTTCAGAACTCCATGGGGACACAACTGTACATGAGTACATCATATCATCCTCAAATCGATGGGCAATCAGAAAGAACGATACAGATTTTGGAAGATATGCTACAAGCTTATGATATCAACTTTCAGGGGAGTTGAAGTGAGCAACTGCCATTTATTCAGTTCGCTTATAATAACTACTTTCAGGCGAAAATGCAAGACGATAGGTAACCTCTACAAGTTAGTGAAAGGAGTGTTATGGGGCCAGATGTGGTTCAACAAACAACGAAGAAGGTACGAATCATCAAGGAACCTCTACTAGCTGCTTAGAACTGACAGAAAAGCTATGCAGATAACATGAGGAGGCTGCTTGAATTTCAGGTGGGCGATCATGTATTTCTGAGGGTTAACCCAAGCCCAAGAATTAAATAGTTTGGGAAGAAATGTAAACTTTCACCACGTTACGTGGGACCATTAGAGATTCTCAAACTGATCGGTGAGGTTGCCTATCGTCTTCAATTGTCACCTCAATTGGCCAGTATACACAATGTGTTCCATTTATCCATGCTGCGGAAGTATAATGCAGACCCTTCATTTATCATCGACTGACAGGAAGTACAACTAAGTGAAAAGGATACGTATGAAGTGAAACCTTTTGTGCATTCTGGAGTCCAAAGTTAAAGAACTTCGCAATAAGACAATCATGTATGTGAAAGTGCAATGAAAACACCATAGTTCGGGAGAGGCAACGTGGGAGTTGGAATCTATGATGCAGGAAAAATATCTGGAGTTATTCATTGGTATTTAACTTAATCTTAATTTATGTTTTGAATTTCGAGATGAAATTCTCTTTTAGAGGGTGATGATGTAATACCTTGTATTTTATTTAAGTCGAATGTGGACCTTGGGACCACAGGGTTGACCCACCTTGTGATGTAGTAATGTGTGGGGTGGATTTAAGTCACATTCTTGGGTGTAATTAGTCGTTTATTTACAATGCATATATGTGAAGAGTTCACGTGGCATGAGCATATTGCATAAAATTGCATAAGATTTCATATCAAATTAATTAATTTTTTGTTGTGGTGGAACTCACTTAGAAAAAAAGCGTTGGATGCATAAAAGAGAATTATTTTTATGGGAATACATGCTAAAATCTAGTATATGGGAATAATACAAAAAAAATGATATTTGGTGTGGACTCCATGTGTAGGAATCGTTTGGGAAAAGGAAAGAGAATATCTATCTCCTCATCTCATGTGGATATCTTGGAAGATTTAGTTTAATTATTTTGAAAATAATATCTTGTAAAATCTTTAAAAAAAATAGATATTATCTACTAAATTTATTTAGATTATCCTTCTCTTTTAGTTACTAATTGTAATAGAAAATAAAGACTGTTGGATTTCATCTAAACCAACCAAACCCTTTGACCTAGTCGACCTAGCAAGGGAGGTGTTTTATTTTCAAAGATTTCCTCTTTGTTTTAAGATTTGAAATATTAGTAGATATATAGCCCATGGTACGCCGACTCGGCCGAGTCAGGCGCGACTCGAACTCGGTCCCCACCGAGTCGGCCATCGAGTCCGAGTCGGCGAACCATGATATAGCCCCTTCTATATGGCCCAATGTTCACCACTCAATTTGGATCGTCTATTTAAATGTTGTGTATAGTTGAGATGTTGTTGACGTAGCAAGCTTCTAACCCATAATTTTAATCGGCAATTTGTGACGTTTGTGATATGAAATAAAAAGGGTGAAATACCACAGAAAGTTGGTTACAACAATAGAATTCATGCATACATCAACATTTTTTANAATGTATACTTAATGATGAACTAGTAGTATCATCATGGTTTTGCCTTTGGGCTAAAACCGTGACATACAAATTGTTCACTCATAATATATTCTGAGTTGGGGGATTACATTATAACCTTTCATAATTATCACAACTAACGATGTGTCTTTGAACCAATCCCTAGTTGATAATTAAATAAGAAATGTAACTGACTATTTCACTACGTTCCAATAATATGAGCTAAAATATAAGTTTATCATTCACCATAGGTCACTTTG
>MVGT01003021.1:47700-69540 GCA_002174775.1 Macleaya cordata
TGCCTTTGGGCTAAAACCGCAACATACTGAGTGTTCATTTACAACTTATGCTCTGATGTTGAGCAGGTAGTATTATCACAATTTGCCGTTGGGCTAAAATTGCAACATACCAAGTGCTCATCTAAACTACAATTCTCTTCATTACACTATGTGGGTGATCCCTGTAATCATAATTCAGGATAATGTATACTTAATGATGAACTAGTAGTATCATCATGGTTTTGCCTTTGGGCTAAANCAAAATGAGCTATTACGGCTCAAAAACGGACATTAGATGAGCCCAGAATCAAATAGAAACCGATAGAAAATAAACTGGTTCTAATTTTATATCAATTTTAGAAATCAAGATCTGGTTCCAGTTCTAGTTAGTTTTATTCCAATTAGGTCCAATTCAGATTGGTACTAAATTAATTATGATTCTAATCAAACATTGGGTCGGTTCTAGTCTGATCAATTAGTTGGTTCAGTTCCAAGTGCATGACCGGTTCTTACATGGTGGTTCAAGCAAACCTTTTTTTTTTTTTTGAAACCAAGTTTGGAACCGGTTAAGAAAAGATTCCAGATCTAGAAAAATTAAGTAATCTGGGTTGGGTCAGGCAAGTCCAGTTTTTTTTTATATAGCAAGTCCAGTTCGGGCCAATATGATGGTGTGTACATTCAGTTCAGTTCGATTCACTTAAGTTGGGTCAGCTCTGATTACTAAAAATAACCCAATACTGTTCAACCGGTCCAGGTCAACCCAGTATGTACTAATTCAAAACTATTCGAAATCATACTAACTCTGGGTCAACTCGGTCACTTAACAATCAAATTGGGTCCTTTCAATTAATTAATTTATGTAGATTGATCTGGTCCTTTAATTAATTAAAAGTCAAAACTAAGGCCATCATGTCACCTTCTTCTCCACCAAGATGAAAAGAAGCTATTTGAACCTAACCCACCGCCATCAAACACTGTCAGTACATATCCGGCACATACAACATTCAGAAGATCGACAAATCTTAAGACCCTAAACTACTTGTCATAATAACAGAGACCCAGGAACCCTTATAAATTTTTGGATTAGACAGATCAAGAACACACCAGGAACACACCAGGAACCCTTATAAACCCAATCTATTAAGTCCTATTTTCAACCGTGGCTTTAAAACTATTCTATTAAATATAGAATAAACCATAATACTACACTTTTAATTTAGTTTGGAAAACTCAATTACAGGAAACCTCTAAACAGTTGCATATGATACCATTAAGCCTCCTCGTTAAAACCGATTAAAATTGTTTCCATCAATAAGCGGAAAACATAAATATTAGAATCTGACGCTCTGATACCACATATTAAACTATTATATTCATGTACTAACAATCATGCGGAAATAATACACGAATTAAGGATCTTGATAATCATGCTAACCACTTAATTTAATGAAGGAGACATACCTTTAATGGCGAATCCAAAAATCAACATAAAGCATCCGGTTTGTAGGGTGATCGTTTTACATCTCTACCCATAACACACCAAGAACTTAAGAGGTGAGTGCAAACTGATGGAGAGTTTTAGGCACTGGAATTGGGTGAGAGTAAGAACCCTAATCACCCCTAATACTTATATACTACCTATTCCATCATAGGTAGTGATTGGGTGTTTCTCTACACAACTTAATAAGATAGTCCCAACAACTTAAGGGCCTAAGGGATTGGGTTTACACAAAGCCCATAGTTTGCAAACTCAATGGATCATCATACTAGGTTATGTGGGCCACAAATTCTTACAGATCGGTCTTCTCTCTCCTTTTCCCCAACGATTGCCACATAGGGTCCACACAAAATATCATTTTTTTTATATTATTTTCATATACTAGATTTTAACATGTATTCCTACAAAAATAATTCTCTTTTATACATCCAACATTTTTTCCTAGGTGAGTTCCACCACAACCAAATATTAATTTGGTATGAAATCTTATGCAATACGCTCATTCTACGTGAACTCTTCACATACGTGCATTGTACATGCACTACTAGTTACACACAAGTAGGTGACTTAAATCCACCCCACATAATACCACATCACAAGTGGGTCGACCCGTGGGCCCCATGGTCCACATTCGACCTAAATAAAATACGGGGTATTACATTGATCATGTAATCATTGAGCAAATGGATATTCATATTCTAGTAACCATTAGGAGACTTCATGCAGTATAAAATTCACAGCCTTGGCATACAATAACCTCCTCAAAAGTGTAAATAAAGTACGTAGATGTCTTTTTGTAAAAGAAATGAGAAACATTCAGTGATCATATCATTATATAGTTATTCAAAATTGGAGTCTTTCTCTCTCACGTACAAGTGGTGATAGGCAAATGATACTCCAATGCTTCCTTAAAAGTTTTTTTTTTTGTTTGTTAAGACAACAATTCTGTGTAAGAGAATGTATCACTTGCAGCAAGTGCCCGCTTGGTAAGTTGATATTGTCTGTTGTTGTTGATAGCTTAGATCAGGGTTCAATTCTTGTTCGTATCGAGTTACTGATCTCATAAAAAATAGATTCCCCCCCCCCTGAAAAAAAAAAAAGAAGAAGAAGAATGTATCACTTGCAGTAGGTTGATAAAGGAAAAAGCAACACAACAACAAGCAAGAAAGATCATGGATCAAAATTAAGATAGATTTGGTACTTCATGAGAAGTACAAAATCTTGTCTTCTAAATCAAACTGTTCCTGCTAATATCATCCTTAAAGAAGTTCTCAATTAAGAGATATCAACCTGCAATAGGTCAAAATAAAAGCTTTCTTCAAAACAACAATAGAGAGATAGAGAAACATGGTACAAGTGAGGAAGTAAAGCATGAACAAAGATATCAAAAAAAAGGAAAACATGGAACCAATTAATGCCGAACCCCAATGGCTGGCAAGGTATAGATTATATGTTTATCTTCCGCGCAGAAGTTATGAGCTAGTTGCAAAGCACAACTGTGAGAGAAAGGTGGTCAAATTTGAAACCTGCAAACTCAGCCAAAAGGTTCACCTTGGGTTCTCCTAAGTATGTCCTACTTGAAGAGCCTTGGGACTGATCTCTTTGGTACCTTCCCTTCGAGCTTGAATCTTCTATATGCTTCCCGGATGTGACAAGGCCTGATTGGCCCTACCTCCCTTCTTTCAGTCATAACCATCCTACCTGCGCGCAATAAATTGCAAGTTAGATGATAGAGGAACTCTATTACCTGCCATGAAGTGGTAGAGTTCACTATATATTGAGCAACGATCATGATGCAATAGTTACAACCTACGGTAATCTCTCTTCTTGCTGTGAAGTGTTAAGATTAAGATCATCTTCCTTTTATTGTTTGTCACTAGGACAACGTAGGTCGAAGTAAAAAACTCTAAAGAAACAAATAAACACCAGAAAGGTATTTCTTCAGTCAATATATAATTATAAACACTTCAAATATTAGCATGCCACCTATTAAGAAAGCAATATACAAGTTTTCGAGCCTGTTTCCACAAGCTCTCCCACAAACATTTTCGCTATTCCTGACGTCACAATTGTCATTGGTACTGAAATTTTTGGACTCCCAGTAATGCTTGCTAACAACTGCATTCAACCATAATAAGAGACATGTTAAAAGCACATAATCTTAAGACAATACAAAAAATACCAAAGAAATCTTATGGACTTCACGAGTTAATAACGATCATCTATCTAGGTTACTCTGCAAAATTGAAGCATAGTATGAATCATAAATCAAGGATTTGTTTATGTGGTATCAATTACTATGCGCGTACAGAGTTAATTTCTAATAATAATACAACAATATAAATCATGCACAAAATCTGAATCATGAAAAACAAAGAGAAAAGGAATGCACATGAATCCATCCATACTAGAATGATAGTATGCAACACACTTTATTCGATAAGAGATGTTCGATATATGAAAATTGGCATATATCATGAAATCAAAATTAATAAGAGTCGTCTAATCTTATAGACGTCCACCTTTTATTGCGCGCCTACAATGCCTGCCGGCCCTATCTCCATAACAGAGGACACATGATCTGCTTGAGCATTAGAGCATAGCAACACCAGGAGGTTTCATAGAGAGTCACTTCAAATCATAATCTCTTAAGAAGTTAAATTTTTAATAAGTGAAGGTCATCTGTCCCCAAAATCCTCAGCCCCTCCATATCTCATTGCTGATTTTTTTTTTTGTGGGACCCGTAGAGATGATCTAATGGCTAAAACTTGGTGATATTGTTCTCTTCGCCCTATAGATCATTCTCACTAAAAATTAGTCAATTCTAAAACTTATAACTCCATCAAAAATTAATTTAAAACTCAACCGCCCATTACTCAAAATAAAAATAACTTTTTAACGACTAAGTTTACAATCGCATGTTGATGGGGTTAATAGTTTGAGAATGGACTTATTTTTATTGATAACGATCTATAGGGTTAGCAGAACATAATCACCAAGTTTCAGACATTAGATCGTCGCCATGTGGACCCCACACGAAAAAATCTGCAAGGGGACATGGAGGGATAAAGTATTTTTGGAGACAAAGGATATGCTCTCACTTTTAATAGTTGAATGAGGAATATGATATACATATTCTTAAAAGAAGCGTGTACAAAATAACACTGATCTAGTCCCTATATACATGGATTTATTCCTATTCACGCGAGGAGTGCGATTTTGCACTCTCTTAAGATCACATTCCTCATGCAACTATTAAGTTGTACTTTTTAAGTGATTATAGGTTGATTTTGCAACTTAATGCAACTTTTAATAGTTATGTGAACAATGTGATGTACACATTTGTAATTACAAAGAGTGTGTACAAAATAGCACTCCCCACCCTATCATTTTCACTTGTATTTGTAACTTGGAAGTGGGTGATGGTCACCCACCCATCATCCAGCCGTTCTTTGGTGGGGCCAAAAAGTAAAACCCACACTTATGGAAGGATGATGGATGGTTATTGGTCTCCAACTTTGGTAACGCTTATAACAAAACCGTCACAACAATTTCAAAGAGTCTTAGTAACAGTTTTCTGAAATGATGCTTATGTTGGCCTCAAAGTGACAGATCTTCTTTCTACACGGGTCTGATGGTGAGGTTTACTTTAACCACTGATGCTTTTCTAAGTCTAATCCGCTACGCGCGATTAGCTACTACACTCTTTCTTTTATCGCTTTCTATGGCTGACGAATTTTTCCTTAGAAGCCTTTTTGTTGTTCTATTTTGCAACGGTTAGTAGTTGAAACGTTGCAAGAAATCTCAAATTTATTTTTATTCCTCGTACTTAATTACAAATTTCCTCCGCAAAATTACTATATTTTTTGGCAATTAACCTGCAGGTAATCAAATTTCCGACCTAAAATGGTAATTGTCTACATAAGAGCATTTAGCAACGCTTTAAAAAAACCGTTACTTTTTTCTGTTGAATGGTTGAACCATTGCTATAGGTGGTTGTTCTAGTAGAGCATCCTCTTTTCTTTTTGGCAAAAGACATTCAGACCAACATTTTACTAATGGGGAGGATATGTAGCCCACTATATAACATCCCCCGACCCCCCGGCCCTTATAGGGCCCACGTGCAATGCATCTAGGGGCTAAATTTTTTAGAGAATGATCTACATGGTGAGAAGAGCATACTCACTTGAAATCAGCTCGTTCTAAAAGGGCCGTATATCCTGCCCTTTTACTAATTCAATCCAACAATTGTCGATTTCATAGACCTGTCAAAATGAAATGACTTGTTGGTTACATAAAGTTGACAACACAATCACAAAGTGACTTATTACCTTGTCAAGTTTATAAAACCGACATGCCACTTAATAGAATCTATATTATATATATTTAGTTTCATAGCTTGTTTCATCTAGTTCAATAAAATTGCTTATCATAGTGAATTTTACAAGCCCCTTTCAAGTTAGAGACCAACGTCTTGAGCCTAACGTGGGATCCACTTAAGGACCTACCAGTTTCCTTATGCTGTTACAACAAAACCGACGCATAATGGACTGAACAAGAAAATGTTGGGTTCAAATATCAAACACCTTCTTATTAGGAAATCATCTCATTCTAAAACTTAAAACCCGTCAAAAGTTTATCAAGAATCATCAGCCAATAAAAGAGTCTAAATTTGCCAAATTTTTAAAGGCTGATTTCATAGAGTTAGCTAGCTGATTTGAGAGGGTTAGAGGTTTTAGAATGAGCTGATTTATAGATCTCATAATCCACATGGTGGGAAGAACATGATCACCAGAAATTAGCCGTTGGATCATCTCAATGTGGGCTGCACAAAGTGTGTTGCAATAGTGTGGCAATATGGTTTGTTGCAATATCCCTCTTAGTCCTATATATACCACAACTATCTAGCTATATAATGCAGCTAACATGGCTCTCAATACACAACTGCCACGTCATGTGGTCAGATAATGTGGTCCATATAGCGTTACTCCCACGAAAACTTCTCAGTTATATGAAACTTCTCCGAGAGAACCTGATACTCTTATTTCATATTGTAAACCACAATACAAATATGGTACATAAAGTTGGTGGAATCATCTTGCAGAAACCTTGATCTTCTTTTTATCTTTTTTTCCTTTTCTTTGTTCACAAGACCCCCAACATGTAGCCAAGCAGGTCAACAAGTTGAGTCATTTACATCGTCTGCTGATGCGACTTCAGTTTTATTTATTTTTGAACATATAAGTTTGCAAGCAAGCAAAGGATATCAGGTAGAGAAACTATGTTTTCATCCACCACTAATGATATCACTCACTTAGCTATGCTATGTTTTCATTCAATCAAAAGAATGCCATTCAGCAGAGAAAAATCTTACTGGTGAAGTAGGAGGGCATCGATGTTTCGTTTTCCTTCGGGGCCTTTGGTGTACCAAGAAGAAACATAGTCCCCATATGTGACCTCTTTATATTTGGCTGGAGAGTCCTCGCTTATAAGCGGAGCAGCTGGAGCAATTTTCCTCGTCTTACTTGGGTCGTGAAATGTGCCCACTGAGAGCCGTGACCGGTGGGAATTGGTTATAGCTCGATGCTGCGCACTTCTATACTGGCCATTCGTCATAATCTACAGAGAAACCATTTGGAGATCAACTATAAGCCATTCTAAGTTAAAAGAAGAAAGAAAAAAGAAACTCACTTTTGTGTAGAAGAAGAGCAATATTACACAGTACAGAAAGACAGTCAGATTAATGAATACACGTAACATGAATGCACATGCTATCATTTGTTCAAGCCAGCAATCAAAGCAGAGGTCTACAAATCCAAAATCAAGTAGTTGATGCTGATAGAAACATGAAACTCTATTCTTATATAAATATAATTGATATGGAACTTAATTTTTGAGAAGATCAATTTTTAACAAAAAATGAAAAAAGAAATGGAAGTGAGTGGTTTCGGAAGATAGTTCCCTGAATAGAAGCTATATCTTTATATACTAACTTCTTCCAAGTAATTACCATTTCTCTGAGTTGGGAGCATATAAGCAAATCCCCAAGAAGACTCAATAGAAGAGTTTAGGAGATTCCATAATAATCCTGATGATCCGCTTTTTTAAAATTTCAGCAAAATATGTATAGATTCAATACTAGACCCAATTTTCACTTACATATTACCTGAAAGAGTGAGGAGGTTTACAGACTTGGAATTTATGAATATTGTCCAGTTCATCTAAAATTTCACCGCGTAGCACTACAATATGCATTGAGGTCATAACTGTTGAGTACTGAGAAAGGATCCAACTTGGCATTTAAATTAAAAGTAAGGAACTTAAACAGGATTACCGCAGTTCAGTTAGATTGTTCTAAATATAGTTAGAAGCTTATGTTGCAATTTCTCCGAAAGCTAAAGATCATATTATTCATGAAGTGCTGCAATTGGAGATTCGACCCCATATGGTGATTCTGACAGTTTTTTTCTAAACTATAAAATTTAATTAAAAGAAAGATACAGGTTACAAACGGATCTAGAGGAACCTATCGATCACAGGCAGAACCTGAAGAAATACAATCAAGAGTCATAATTAAGCATAGAGAAAAAAGATACGACCCAACACCCGTCCCAGCAAAATTAAATTAGAATTGAGAGACCCACAAAAAGCGTAGAGTAAATGATCAAATTTTTCCTTCTAATCTCCAAGTTAAAAATCGGCAAAAAATTTATATCTCACCCTTACTCGTCATGTCATCTCAAACAAGGATGTTTTCAGTCACGACTGCCGTTCCGCCTTTTTTAGCGTTTCTATGCAACTCCTCAACGCTAATTCTCAATAAAGGTCCTTTTCTTTCATCCTAGAGAGAAAATATATATATATCTAGCCTTCAAGTGGATCATACCTCTTTGAATCTCTATATCGTTCATTATGTGTACTTTTGATAGAATGTATCCTACTTTTTACCTATGTAACAATGATACGTGTGTTGGTGTCAGACACGGGGAGTTGGAAAAAAAGCCAGAAAGCGAACACGGTCATACACATACATATATTCTTGTCCCAGTTATTATATGCTTTATTTTTAGTGGTAAATTGTACTTTTAGATCTAATATTATGTAACAGTTCACACAAGACATTAACCTAGAATGATATATTATGTTCTAACACGATTATGTGCAAGTACACACAAGACACACAATATCCAACACTATTATGTGCACCTGCTGAAGTGTCCACTTCCAGAAAAGTTTGAAGTGCCCTTGTTAGCTTTTTACCACTTTGCTTAATCATTATCACCTCCTTCTCTTAGTCATTCGAACCGGCTTTGGTTCAGCCTGACTGGAGGATGCTAAAGATTATGAGGTAACTACACTAGTTAAAAATGACACCTGGGGATAGACTACTTTCCACAAGCAGAACGAACAGTTGTCACTAGTCGATGCATATATGCTATTAAATACAACCAGACAATGACAAGTAGCAAAGCGGTACACACAAACCTTTGGAGCTGATGTGATTTTCACCAGTGGCTTTGCTCAATCAATGTGGCCCTAAATCTACACATTTTTGTCAGCAGTAGACTACAGCTGAAGTTTTACCAAGTAAACCCACAGTTGTGGTCCCAAGCCAAAACTAATAAGACTAATAAATGTACCCAAAGAGCTACCATTTCCATATTTATAATAGATCGAATGAGTTTATATATAAGACGGAAGCATTTCATAAAACTGGAAGAGAAAAATGTGTAACATGCATTTTTGTAAGCATGACAAAGTAAGATATAAGCAAAAGAACAGAAGAAAATGCATGCATTACTATGGCTATATACAAAAAGATCCTGAAGTACAAAAGAATTAAGACCTACAGTGTCATAATGCAACTCTAAGAGGTTTCACAAAAAAATACAACATATCCTCCATTTCTACTTGATACCTACCCCTCAAGACAGGTACTTGAGATTTACAACTCATTTGTAAGAAAACTAATAATGTTGGGATGAGCAAAAATGGCCCAACAGGTAGATTAAAGAGAATAAAATATGGAGAATGAAAGTCTAACCTCAATGTGAGGTCATGAGCCTTTTTTAGAATGAAGAATAAGCATATCATACAACGAAAGTAATATCCAAAATGGAAATAAAAATCTGTCTAAAAAATAAAGAAATTAAACGATCTAAATATATTTCTAATCCTCCCCCTCATGCTGGAGCAAAGATATCAGTCAAGCCCGGCTTGACAATGATAGAGTGTAGGGCAGGGGAGCAGAGTTATTTGGTAAACATGTCCACAAGCCAATCAGCAGATGTGACAGGAACAGGTATGATTTGTCCAGACATGACTTTCTCTCTAGCTTTTTTTACTATCAGTAATTCAATTTAGTTGTTCTTGTCAAGCATCATAGATTTTAAAAGTTCTCATTTGGCACTATTACAAAAATGTACTGGATTTTTGGGTGTTACGTAACATTTTATGTAAATATTCCCGAGTATCATTATGCATCAAATCCAACAATTAGTAGATTCTACAGTTCAACAAGGAGATATCACTACCACAACGTCTACATGAGATAAGACTACCAGTAATTTGACTCATATAATAGGGTCCTGAGTCATGAAGCGGAGAGTCCTAATTGCTACTAAGGGAAAAGCAAAGTAATTTATGTCACTAAGTCATAACTTCCGGATGGACAAAATGAAAACATTACCTCAGTTTGGTCGGCCAAAATGACAACAATCGCATCAGATAAAGGTTGTACAGTCACCCATTCATCGTCCTTTAATACCTGAAGACCTCCAACATCGTCTTGTATCAAAAGAGTTATGGCACCAATGTCAGAATGGGCCTGTAACCCAAGAGTAAGCTCTGGCTGCGGACAAGGCGGGTAATAGCTGATGGTTATATTCTGATAGACCTCCCCAACTATGTCTTCAATGCAAGAAGATTGTAGACCTAGACTTTCAGAGATCATGCTCATCAACTTCAGAGCAAGCTCCTTTATGTGATCACTATACTCCTCCACAACTCCTCTGTTTAAAAATTTATACTAAACCATATCAAAATTTTACTACATCAGAGAGAACAAAAGAAAGAATTCAGAACTCTCAAGTTACTAGTAATTGTTCTTTTCTTTTTTTATCTTTTTGGGCATAATTGTGATCTCCCCCAACCCACAAAATATACTTGAATACTTCCAACAAAAATTTATACTAAACCATATCAAAATCTGTCTGCTCGTCTCAAAGCTTAAAAAACATGTTATTGTATGAATCATACACTCCTTTATCCAATTCTGACGTTATATATATATATATATATATATAGAGAGAGAGAGAGAGAGAGAGAGAGAGAGAGACCTGTAATTTGAGGGAAATTCAGGCCATCGATTGGGATTCCGACGAGAGAGGGGAAATGTGTGGTGATCGAAATAATCTCTCCAATCCAAGACACTTTCTTTGACAAGCATTCGGCTACCGTACCCTTCCGAAGCGGCCGAGTTTGGATCACACGAATACTTGCACTTCTCTGCCACCGAACACTCCTTGAAGAAAGTTAACCCTACTTTTATCATGTCTTCCAGCAATCGCTTCGGAACTCCATGGTTCCTGACCTGAAAAGCACCCCAATCGCTGCAACCTCGCCGGAGCTCCTGACACATTTCGTCGGAACGTTGGGGATCGAAGTTGAATAAATCGATGACGGGGATGCCGGAATCTGACGTTTTCCGGCAGGAAAAGGATACAGGTCGATTCTCTGGGGGTTGAATGTATTGAGATGGGACATGAGCTAAGCCACTCTCTGCTAGGGTTTGAACTCCTACAGAATTTCCTGCGGATACGGAGACTTCCATGAATGAATGAATTGAAATTTCAAAGAGAAAATTGGTGGGTTTATTAATTTGCTTGTGTAAGTGAGAGTGATTAACTGATTCTGAAAGTGAATAGACTTCGAATCAAAATTCAAATCAGTTCGCCATTTTAACAGAAACCCCCTTTTCAAGGTCTTACTAGGACTTGTACAATTTTTCTATGGGTAAATATTGGATCCATGTCGTTTACCTCTCTTTTTATACTTATTATTGCACCATGTTTACACTGTGGGCCTACATGGATATGGTAGAAGGGCTGATTTTTTTTGGGGGTTGATCTCTTAAGCATTTAAATCATCCTCAGACGAAATCAAGTCGTTTTAAATGTTATCAAAACAGGACCCGACCCACGGTCAGACCTAAGTCGGATTGGAATTTTGTCTTTTTCGATTCGGTCTAGATTAAACCGGTTCAAATTTAGGAACCGACGTTTAACTAGAACTGATGGTCGGATCGTCAAACCAGGTCCATCGGTTCACCCAATTTCAACTTAAAAAAAATGAACGCACAAAACTTAAAATTTAAAAGACAAGTTTTGCTAAGGAAGGGACTCCGTTTAGGAACTTTTAATTTTGGGAATTGGAGATATTTATTTTGGGAAAAAATGAGGGGAAAAAACCCTAATTTCTAAAATAGAGGTTCAAATTATTTAATAAATAGAATCAAGTCCAACTAAATCGAACCTACATCCAGTTTCCATAACATTACTTTTGAACATTCTAACACTCAAAAATTGATTCAAATTTTAAGTTTTCTAAACAATCAATTTTTTTACCATTAAAATTCCGACCAATTTTATAAGAGAATCTTTGCCAAATAATGATATATCGATATTACATTAATGATTCCTGAGAAGACTATATCAGTGAGAAAATAACTATCATAGGATAGGAGATTCAATACAAACCATCCACCACCTCAATCCATGTGTTACACAAGAAAAGGAAGGAGCATGAGCATGAGCATGAGCATGAGCATGAGCATGAGCATGAGCATGAGCATGAGCATGATTTTAGGCAAGGTGAATTTATCTATCCATGAGAAATTTTAACAGGCAGTGTCATATAAAAGCTTGCTTCGCTCCCATCGACAAAACTGCGGGCACTCCTTCCGTCTGCTGAGTGTTGGATGAGTTGCAAACAACAAACCAAGTGTCTCAGTTGAAGTTAGAGAATTCAAAATTCGTCAACATCAATGTCTTCTTACTTTCTGGTGTTCGCCTTTGAAAGTGGCACTTGGGATCAAGTTTTCCTTGACCTTTGTTTTCTTTTTCCTTGAGATCTCTCTAGCCTCAAGTGATTTCCTCCTGTCATAGGCCTTGTTCTTCATCTTGTATGTTTGTAAGGAATGCCTTCTTAATACTAATCAAAAGGAAAAAAGAAATACAAGATCCTTATGTTTGTCATTTATCCAAACGTCATTTTGCAGGCCAAACCATAAATTGGATGAATACACTCAACAAAGGTATCACAATCTATGTGGTTAATGGTAAGTCGAGAATCCTGATTGATATTGTTTGAGACTTATGGGAACCATGATAATCAGCAACACTCTCTACCAGAGAAATGATCATAAAGAAAACTAGATTGGTTGAAGAACACTTGTACTATACATGATGGAAATCAGAATACAACGAACCTCATAAGATTACAATCTTGAGGAGCGTTTGTTTGAGTTAACAGTTAAAAAACTTCAACAGCCAACTGAACAACAACGGGCAGCTGACCAGAGCCAGTAGAGCGAGCTTGCTACCCCCTCCCTCCTTCCAACGAAGCATTGGATTTGATCTCTTAGATAAGCTAGCTGCTCAAGTCATTGAAAAAGTCTGAAGGTATTGAAGGAGGGCAGTACTTCTTGGCCACGAACTTGTACTGACGAAACAAGTAGCCTTGTTTAGATTTCTATATGTAGCAATTTTAATCACATTTGTTACAACTTAAAAGAGAGATAGATAGATAGATAGATAGAGAGAGAGAGAGAGAGAGAGAGAGAGAGAGAGATTTGTCTATACCTTATGCTGACTGTACTTCTCACGGATAGCAGGTAAACTGCTGTTGTGGCTGTTAACGAAAAGACGATGTAAAGTCTTCACGCACTCGCACAACTCGGAAGGCTTATAAAGAGTGTAATGACCTAAAGTAGCATTCTGTACCACCAAATTTGAAACAATAGTAGCATCAGGATCATATATTATTGCAATAAAAGAAATTTCATTGGCGGGTCTTTCATCTGTGTGAATACCAGAATACAAATCTGGCAAAAAAAAAAAAAAAATGCAAGATTACATGCAGAATACATACCCAGGGTCTTTTTGTGGGTAGCAATATAAATCTGGCCAAGAAAATCGCTGAAGCAGCGATTAAGGATGGTGAATAACAGAGCATTCCATACTCAAGGAGTGATAGCTCTGCAACATAGTTGGCGAGGCACTCCAGCAGCAACGAAGGAATCTGTGTAGAACAGCGGACAGAACACCATCAGTGAAGGGCAAAATAAGAACACGAAACACTAAGAGTGGTCAAGGCAAGGTAACATACTTCATTGCTTCCTTGAGCAACCTGGACGAATCGCCTTTCCGGTGTCCAAAGAATCAAAAGTCAGAACTAGGGAAAACATATAAAAACTCCAACTTCATAGTACCAATACTAATCTAATAGCTTGTTATTACCTAAGAAAACATTTAGCTGTTGGGGCTGTCATTTCAAACTTCAAGTAATTCAGAACATTAGATTCCATTTGCAGGACCTGCATCAATTAAATTGCCAGTTAGTTTATGTATTTGGAAAAGCTAAGAAAAGAAAAGAAACAAGGAAAAAAGAGAAAAGAATTAGAAGCATAGGGATGGAAAGTTTAGATAAGGATCCACACCTCCTCCTTGAAATATGTGTTATCGGTTATATAGCAAAATTCTTCCACCTGAGGTGCACAAATCTCCTCATATTTGCTGAAAAGATTGTAAATAATGTTATTATTCCTTTGTCTGTCTAAGAATCAGAAAAATGAAGGGTGCAGGAATAGGAACTTAGGAAGAGATGAAGAAAGAAACACTAAAGAGAATCAAAATCAGAACTTACGCAGCTATCATCATGCAAGCAACGCCAAGTAGCTGTAAACGTTGCCTGTTCATCACATTGCCGGAAAGATACCTATCTATGTAATTAACAGTCAAATATAAAGTATCAGGTACAAGCCTGTACTCTTCAGCAACCTGCATGGTAAGCAGAATTAATTAATTAGTAAAACAATAGAAAAGTTAGAACAAATTATGTTCTTCCAAAGTATTGTGGTTACCTCCACAAGCCAATCAACCAGTATAGAACGCATGCTGGGATTAATGTCCTTTTGAACTCCCTCCATGAAATCGGTCGAAGGCCTTTTCTTGTTCTGCCAGAAGTTATCAATGTCACAAGAAGTTCAAGAGAAAGAGAACCAAGAGCAATAAAAGAAAATTCAGCCAAAACAAGCAAAAATGCACATTTGAAAAGATTTCACTGATACACAAGAAACTTCTCATGAGGTACTTCCAGATAAAGAAGCTCAGTTATTTTGACTTTTCAGTGGAGTCCATATAACAGTCTCAGATTTCTAACACAGTAAACTGTTCACTACAATTACCGACCAAGAAAATACTGTTCACTACAGTTAGGTTCTCGGCCCATGCAAGTACAGATATATCTAAATGTTTGCAATTCTTGCCAGACTGTAGCCACGAAACGCAGCAGATCTAATTGGGCATCCTTCTTCAACCACCAGAAGAACTTCACAATTTATTATGTCGATTGGACAGTTGGAAGATTATGGTAAATTGTGACCTGAAGTAGACTGGTTGAATATGATCTCAATGCATACCTGTAATTAATTTTGATAACTTGCACCTATAATTGAAGTTATCCCTTCCTATTACCTAGTAATAAAAACCAAACCACCTTTTTCTTCAAAGTGCCATTAGTAGAATGAGATATTTCTCACAGTCAAACAATGTATAAAGTAAGAATTCAAGTAATCCAGGAAAAGCTGTTTAACTACACCAAACATGTTTCAAAAGTTTCAAAATTAAAAATTCAATCTGTTTAACCTGTATTAACTATGCTATGATTTCTTCAAACATAATGTGATTTATACATTTTTTAAATTCAAAGTATAAAAACGAGCTGGCATCCTTCGCCTTTATATAAAATGGGCAGCAGATAGTTAAGTCATTAAACCCCATGGGACAAGAATAAGGTGCAAAGAAGTGAACTGAACGTGTTGGAAGTACAAAGCATATTACAACATGTAGGTGGGATTCATCGAAGGGATACCAAATCATAGCAACCATTAAGTAAATAATGTACTCTTAAGCATTTTAACCTATCCAACCATGTGAGTATGGTCAGAGGAAATATGAACCTACAGAAGTTTACAAATATAAAGAAGAGAGCAAAGAACATGCAAAATATAAGACATAAATACTATGAGAAGTAGCACCTCAGATGCACGCAAGTTCTTGTAAATATCGCAAGCAATGGTAGCACAAAATTGAGGGTCTTTGTGATTCTCATCGACATCAACAATTTTATCATTTGTTTCCATCTTTGCAAGTATATCTCGCTTGCAGATATTTCCTGAGAATATAATAACAGAGAAAAGAAGATGAGGAATGCAAGAAGGATTTCCACTTGATAATCCACAAATAAATAAATAAATGATATTCTCTAAAATTAAAAAAAAAAATCATGAACAATGTGAGATGACAAAAGAGTTTGTAATCAGAAAACAGAGTGGAAAAACGAATGAATGAGAATTGACAAGAAAAATTGCATTAATTAAGACAATACCTGCTGCTGCATCCATGTGTTCTGAGATGTAGAGATTGTTACTTGCTTTTCTTTCAATAGAATCTACTACAAAAGCATCAACATTGTCTACATATTCAATGTCAGGACTTTTTAAGGAATCACAGGTTGACATTGATTCATCCAAAGAAATTGAACCTCCATCTGATCGACTAGGAGAAATGTCCATTCTGCAAGGGACAAGAAGGGGCATGCCACTGGGGGTCGGTCTATCACTAGTTGTGAGAGAAGTACCCTTACTACAGCCCAACACATTTGATTTCACAGATGAGGATGCAGAAACAGAACTCCGAGGCAAGCTTGTACTGCGAACATAGGTAGAAGGTTCCTTCTTTATCTTGGGAATAGTAACTGCAGGTGGTACCTTCAAGCGTGAAAACAGACTCAACTTAGTTTCTTATGTATAAATCTTGAAAACTATAATAAAAGCATAAATGGAATATTCAGTACAAACTCCCCCTAGCATGATATAAGAACCATAGATCAATGGACCTGCCTACTAAACAAAACCCATGCAAATTACACAAATGAGGGTATTACACAACTAAAAGAAGTTCTGAAAGTTTACTAGTGTCATTACATTGGGTCATAGAGTTGGAAGTACAAGAAGATTCTTTTAACCTGTTAGAAATATAACTCACAATTACAAAATGAAATCTCTTTTACTTTGTACTTGGAGGCTGTTATTGTAATGTTTCCTGGTGGTTGTTCACGAGAGAACTCACTTCACTACTTATCGTATTTGGTTCTTCAATGCACAACTAAATTCATAATTCATAATTCAAAATGGTGGCAGAGCTAAATCAAATCCAAGTGAGAACATGAATCTTAGTCAATCAACCGAAAAATTCTATCTCATTTCTGTACTATTATGAGTGAAGAAAGGCCAACACCATCAATTCAATCCTAAAAGGAATAACATCTTGAATAGAATCCTTTGGGTTGTTACTTCAATTCTTTTATCCTTGCATTTTCTTCTTTCTAATGGCTATGGACTGACTCAGTAATAATAGAAAGTAAAGCTCTTTAAAATGCCTGATTAAGGGAGAATGTGGCATCAGCAAAACAGCTGACAAAACAAACTCTACTGCATTTTCTATCAAAAGAATTTATATTTCTAAGTGTCAAATATGGATTTCTGCCCATTTAAGAATGAAATCCATGCAATTTAAAGTAGCATTTAAAATGTAAGAATTGATCCTTTTGGGACTCTTTAAGTCAACAGGGCAAAAACTTCCTGGTTTGTTCACCAGTGAAGATGAAGTTTTCAAGAAGGGCTAGTTTCAGATTTCATCATCCAACAAAAAGACCCCCTAAATTTTAATTACCCCAAAACAGCCATAAAGAAAATTAGTGGAAATGTTAAATCTGAATTAAAAATCAGAAATTTTACCCATCATACATAAACAAAACAACAATCATTTATGTTAGAAGATTGAAATTCGATAGAAACCATTCATCAAGTAACCATAATTAATCATCAAGAAAGAAAAAAGAATTCATGATATATAAAAAAAAACAGAGAACATTTATTCATATTAAAGCATCAGAAATGGAGAAGTATGGAAAATTAGAAATAAAGCTAACAAGAACCTGATTCCGAGCAGGGTTAGGGTTTCGAGACACAGCATTGTTGCTCTGGTTCGTTAGGTTACCAAGAGCCACTCTCTTCTTCGCCTGCTGAGGCGGAACAGGAAGAACCTTACTCGGATTCTCAGACATTAATGCAGACCGTTTCGTGGAAGAAACTGACGATGAACGACGATTTTGGGTCGACATCTTTCTTAGATTCAAAGAAGAAGAAGAAAAACTAGTAAAACCCTAGACCGTAAAAACTTCAAATCACTCTGTTCAAACCCTGTTTCTTGCTTATACATTCAAGCAAGAAAACTGAGAAGAACAACACAGAAAATAGCATAGAAATCTCAAACAAACAAAAACAAAAAACCCTAAAAATCTTTCAAGAAATAGAGTTTTGGAGATGATCTTGGATGATGGGTGATTCTTAGATTTCAAGGTTTTTGTGAATTTTTTTGTTCAGACACATTCACAAAAAAAGAGAGAAAGAGAGGTAGAGAGAGAAAGAGAGAGAGAGAGAGTACGTGAAAGTCGTGAATACAGGAAGGGACATGCTATTTTTTATCCATATTTATGATGACTTTTTTAGGGGGGAACCGGGACAATTTGAATTGTGATGGAGATGGAGTGATCATGACCGTCGGATTGAATTAGTGATCGTTATACGGAGGAGCGGTACCCCCAACCCCCCACCACATTTTTTTAATGAGAAGATCTTTTGAATTTTGAATTCAAAAACTTTTAATACTTTAATATATACTTGCAACGCTCCTAAAACTAAGAAAACAGATGTCTTTGTGTGCAAAGTGTGTACAGTGTACCGTTGTACACTTGTACTAAGATAGAACAAGAAACCAAAGATTTTAATGTGGAGGCCCACCCATCCCCTTAATATATATTGTCCGGACCTTACGGTACCTTTAAAGATTAGACATGGGGTTGTATCATAAAAGACCTAGGTCACAAGATCATCTACAATACTAGCTAAAAATTGTGTTGGCTATAAATTTACAAAGAATTACCAAATCCATTATTAATTTAAAAAGGGCAAAGGAGGTTAATATTCCACACCTTTCAAAAACTCTACCGAATAGGGCCAACACAAAATAATTCAGTAAATGAGTTGGTCTCTTAAATTCTACCAATTCTGTCCCTCACCCCCAAACTAAATTCGACCCACGTGAAACCCAAAATATAAAACCCATGTCCTATAATATAATTTCTTATACAATATATATTTGCATATGGAATTATAGATTTCATTTAAAACCTAGCCTGATCTTCACGTCCAAACTTGGACTTCGATCTCCTTTTTCCGATGGAGTGGAGGGGTAGAACGAGGAAGTCTTCATTTCTAGTGTTGGAGTTGAGGGAATAGCTAGAGAGAGAAAATGAAGGAGAAAAAAAGAGGAAAGAGCATATTGATGATAAACAGATCGAAAATGTGGAATTGTTCTCTAGATTTGCTCATCAGAGGAGGAGATCGGTGGTGTGCTCTCTAGCACGGATACTGTCTTCTTCCCCTCTGCATCTCTCTCTCAAAACCCTAATGGCTCAATTCACAAAAGGAAACAACAAAGTTATCGTCGGAGTCCAACTTCAGAGGTAAAAATCTGGCTAAGTTAACGGAATCTATAATTTCATATGCAACTGTTTTTGCATAAGGAATGATATTATATGACATAATAAGTTGCATATGATTTCATATGCAACAATCTATTACATAAAGAATTCTATTATAAGATAGAATAAGTTGCATATGAGATATCTAGTTTACACGATGGCAGAGGTCTTCGTGTCTGGTGGTGTAGTGGAGAGGGTAGAGAGAGAAAGAGAAGAGAAGATAATGGGGTAGGTCAGGTGCCACTAGTGTGGTTTTGGATACTAACTTAAGGCATGGGAATACATGGGCATAATTAGAAAAAAAATGAGGGGACCGGTCATTTTACTTAATTATTTTGGATCGGCTCCCATTCTCTCTAGTTTTTCAAAGGAGTGGAATTATAAGCTCCTTTGCCCTTTTAACAATATTTCTACCTAAAAGACCAAAATTTACACAAAAATTTAAAAATGACTGGCGATATTGCTCATCCTCACTTACATTTAGGATATCTTAGAGTTTTTGTTGGTTAAGCTAAATTTTGAAGGCATTTGTTCATTAGGGGCATCCTCCCCATTTATAATAAAATATGGGCAACTATTTTATCCCCACCTTACAAATCAAAATACACCCCCACAATCTTCATCCTCTCCACCACCGCACACCAACAAAAAAAATCGGACTATAAATTTTACAGTATTTAGGGATGGAAGCGGGATTGAGAAAGAGAATAGAGAGGAAGACATATCGAGAAAGAAAAAGAGAGGAGAAGGAGAAGGAGATCTGAAATTTCAGATATCCCTATATATATATATATATATATATATACTGGTGGTGGCCATGGCAGTGGGACAGTGAAGTGGAGGTGGAGGTGGTAGAAGGAGCTTTTTTGTTTTTATTCTTTAAATTTTTATACAATTATTATTTTATTAGAATGGGGCTGGGGTATCCCCTAGTTCATTAAGGGGATGCCCCAAAGTATATTTTGATAAAATGGAGATATCCCCTAGTCTACGATGTCCCCAATTGTAAGTGAGGATCGGGATATCGCCAAAAACATCAAAAAATATGTAAAGACATATCTGCCCTCTAACTAACTCAAAGGAATACTTATTCTCGGTGCATGTTAGGACCAACTATTTTTTTTAATTTTATTTTTCATACAAAAATGTTATAATTTTAAAAATACAAATTAGTTTTTCAAAAAATTTAAACTTTTGGAAAGTATTCATCGAGATCTTCAAAATGAGACCAGTCAACAATATCATTTTTTATCAATATCTTTCAACTACTTTTTTATCTAAAGTGGATCAAAATTCAAATTTCATGCTTCAAAATTAGGTAATAGCAAAAGAAGAAGTGAAGATCTTGACGAATGCTTTCTAAATATATAAATTTTGTTAAAACCTGTTAGTAAAACTATATGCAAAAGTATTATTGCAATATTTTTACATTTGTAAAAATTAAATATTGCAATAATACTTTTGCACAAATAAACAGACTATTATTTTGACAAAAAAAAATATGTAAAAATATTTTTGTATTTTAAAAATAGAGAACTACATTTTTAACTAATTTGTATCCAAATTAGAATTTTCATGCTTCAAGAAAAAAGACCATCAAAACAAGAAGTGGTGATCTCAACTAATTATTTTCAAATATATAATTTTATCAAAAAAAATATGCAAAAATATTTTTGCAAAAATGGTAATAATTTTTTAAAAAATTGTTGACTGATCTCATCTCAAAGATCTCGATGAATGCTTTCCAAATATGTAAGTTTTTTCAAAATCTATTTTTTTAGTTTAACAAATATAATAATTTAAAGCTTAAAAATAAAAAAAAATAACTAATTTTCTCTCTCCTCTATGTATACACTTTTATAATGATAGAAAAAGATAAAATAAAGATATAATTTAAACTAAAAGTGCACTAAAATGGAGTTTTTAGATATTTTGATATTAAAAACTGAGTAAACATATATATATAATTTTTAAATATGAATTTCTGTACAAAAGATAAAAGTTTGTGTAGTAAATGATATTTGACAGGTTTGAGTAATTTCCTGATAAATTTATAGCCTATTGGCAGAGAAACTTGGTTAAATTTGGCCAATCACTAAAATGATATACAAGAGGTGAATTTTGAAGTGTACTTAGCACTAGGCTAGGTTTGAGAATGTGGCTACACTACGCTAGGTTTGTACTTTATAGTGTACGCAAAAATAATTTTTAAAAAAAGTTGAGCCTAACTTTTTTTTTCTTTTTTTGATTTTTAAACTTAGCACTTAACTGTTGTGATTGAATTTAAATTTTAGCCTACGACTGGTGATTTTTACCGTATTGCTATTCGCCACAAATTTAGCAAACCACCACTGTGGATGCTCTACCGGAAAGCTTTCTTTTTTTTTTTCAGTTGCCAATCCGGATTTGCCGGGATGGTTAGGCATCCCCTCAGTTCAAGCCTTTGGAGCTCCTCATGTAATGGTTTAAAGTTTAAA
>MVGT01003021.1:69712-95734 GCA_002174775.1 Macleaya cordata
AGCTTTTTTAGTTCTGAATTTTATATATTGAATGGTTTTAATATTATGTGAGATTATTTGAATTTTTTTATTTTCAGAAAAGTAAAGACTAAATTTTATTCATCAAACTTAGTTACTATAAGAATTTATAGTCCATTAGTTTTGTGTTTGTACAAACCGAATTGACGGAAATGATGCTTTGGACGTAGACCGGTAAGACTCATTGATTGGTTGTGATGAAGATGGTTAATGAGCTGGTGCACATTAGTTACACTTAATGTGTAGAACATGGGTATTGTATGTGGGCCCTATAGGTAAATGTGTGAGATACCCTTGCATAGGTCAAAAAAAAATGAAGAGGACATGCTTTTTTTTGCATGCTCAGTCTTCGACACATATTTCAACGCAGCAAAAAAAGACGAAAAATCTCTCTAATGAATTATTCATCGATGCCCTGCAAAACCCTATTAATTGATTTTAACATAAAATGGCCAAAATTTTCAAAATATAAATCAGATGAACCACTTCTATCGTTAGAAAGTATTTTTCAAGATCTTTAAAATGAAATCAGACATGAATTGTACAGTTAAGCATGCACATATCGGCTCTTTACATTTGAATTTACATACCATGAACTTCAATACTTTACAGAATTGAAATACAAATTTGAAATGCATAGAGGCTTAAAAAAAGTGTAGATGCTCAAGTTTTAATGCAAGTTAAAACTTGCATACTCAGAACAGTAACTATGCAGATCTGGGTTTGCATAGTCGAGTTACGAAGGTTTTTTTCTATTTCAATTTGATATTGTTATTTGATCTCGTTTTAAAAGTTTTGAAAAATTCTTTCCAAAAATATAAATTTTGTCAAAATTCGATTTGTAGAGTAAAAGTTATTGAATTTTAAAATTTTTTTAAAAAATTTCTCTCTCTGCCACACATCACTTACCACAAACAAAATACAGTTGGAGTCTATGCTTTTAGCAAAGAGAATGGTAGTTTAGGTATGAAAATTTTGCAGTTTTTTTTTTTTTTAAAAGGAACTAATATCGTACGTACAAAACACAAAAAAGTAGGGACAAACTTTACAAAACTAAAGGCACCCGTCCTCTACATAAAACGGTTAGAAAAAGAAGCTTCCTGCTAGCCCAATATTTTGTTAATTTTATGGGTTATGGTTTACAATAAAGGCCCATTATATATTTATATACAATGAAATTGAGGAGGTTTCTGCTGGATTTCGGTTTTTCTTAAAAAATGTTCTTTGCAGGGTATGAATACTACATAAAAAAAGTGAAAGCATGAATTCCTTCTTAGACAAATAGGTCAAATCTAGGACAAGTCTTGAAGAGTGCGTTAGAAAGTTTGAAGATGTAATTAACACGATTTATGTCACTAAAAAGGATGTAGATTTTGTTTCACGACATAAGGAGGTTGTTCTACTAGTTGGTAATTTTTTGTTGAGGTATGCATATAAAATTTACATAAGAACTATGTTTAACAAACTTCAAGAAGAGTTTGACGAAGTATACCATTTTCTAACTGATGTGGTTGAGGTTGATGGCGACGATAAAAACTTTAAAGTATCTATGGTTGGTAGGCATGAAGAATTCTTTGTAAAATTCAACATAACGCCAAAAGTGGGTGGATGTGGATGCCAAATTTAATTAACTTTTGACACTACCATGCAAATATTTACTTTATGTATTTTAATATCTATTCAAATGAGATTCATTCACATTTCATAATAAAAAGATGGACTAAGGATGCAAACAAAGTTGAAGTCATAGGTTCATAAGGTTTTCCAATGCATGATCGCCACCTTGGAGCAGATGCCATGATAATTAGCCAAATGTGTTGACTATCAACTCTATTATCATTGCAATGGGTTGTCTGCAGGATACATTTTCTAAGATTAAGGATTTGGACATCATTAGACTTCAAGAAGAGAACACTAATAAACCTTCCAGTGAAGCATCAGTAATTTGTTCTTAGCTAATAATAAAAAATCTTAATATCTCTAAAACTATAAAGGAAGACAGCAGATGAAAGAAAAAAAAGTCTGCATTAGATAGTGGTGGCAGCTCAGGTAGATTGAAGAGTAGGTTAGAAAAGTCAAAAGAAAGTACAATAACCTGTAAAACTTGCAAATTCCAAGGCATGACACATGCAATTATCTTAAAAGAAAGAAAGGTATTAGAATCGAGCCTAACGACATAGATGTTAGGAAGAAGATCTATATTCGTATATATTCTTGTGATTCTTTATATCTTTTGTATCCTTTTTATCTTGTAAATATCTACCCATACAAGGGTACTTTTGTAAACACTTTCTTATATAATGAAATCCACTAAACCCTAAGGTTCATTCAGACTCAATCCTTCACATGGTATCAAGAGCAGGTTGATACCTAGACCTAAGAAAAACCCTAGCAGTCATCTGTTTCGTTACCCACCTATGGCTTCATCTGCACTATCCTCTCCCTCTCTAGTGACACGACTTCACCAATCTCCTTTCATGTTCCCTCCCAGTCAAATCTTGCTCACCTTGTTTCTATCAAGCTTGATAGATCGAACTACCTCCTCTGGAAGTCCCAAATGCTACCGATCATGTACTCGCAAGATCTGTATCATTTCATTGATTCAACCTTTGCCATACCTGAAACTCATATCACAGATTCTACCACTAACACCTTTACTCCTAATCCTCTTTACTCTCAATGGCGAAAGGCAGATCAAACCCTTCTCTCATAGCTCAACGTCACTCTCACTGAACCCATTTTCTCTCAAGCCCATCACCTTCGTTCTTCACGTGAAGTCTGGGCTGCACTTGAAGCCAACTTTGCTTCTCACAATGTTGCACGTATCGTCCAACTTCAGAACACTCTCAACACCATTCGCAAGGACAACCTCAGTATCACGGATTATTTACACAAGATCAAAATAATCGTTGATGCCCTTGCAACTATTGATAAGTTACTTTCTAATCTGGATCTGATTTCCAATACCCTAAGAGGACTTGGTCCTGACTACGAGTCCTTTATTACTACCATCTATACCCACCCTATTCTCTCCACTTTTCATGAACTTCATGCACTCTTGCTTCATCATGAAGTACGCCTAGAGTATCAAATGCATCACCAATATTTTCTCCCTCAATCATCTGCTTTTATTGCTCGCACTCAATCCTCCAATAACTCCAATCAGCAACGTTCTTCATCAGGCTATCGTGGTGGTCGTGGATCAACTAACGATCGTGGTGGCAGTAGTGGTCGTAATGGCAATGGTCGTGGTCGAGGTTATTCAACAATGTTAATTCTGGGTGCTCCTCCAAACTAGGATTCGAACAACAATCCTCCTCACTGTCAACTATGTGGAAAATATGACCATGTTTCTATTACTTTCCATCAACATTTCAATCACAACTTCCATCCAGATGAACTTCCACAATCCTTTGCAGCCATCCATCATGCTTCAATGCCTTATGACTATCACTGATATGCTGATACCGGTGCGACTCATCACATGACAAATGATGCAGCTTCTATGACCAACCGTAGTGATTTTAATGGATCTGATCATGTCATGGTTGGAAATGGTATGTCTCTACCCATTTCCTCTACTGGTAACATTACTCTTAACACACCTCATTCATCTATTACACTTCAAAATATTCTTCATATTCCTTACATTTCTAAAAACCTATTATCAGTTGCTCAACTCACGAAAGATAATGATTATATATTCATTTTTGATCGGTTTGGATTTTATGTTAAGGAACGCCAAACAGGAAAGCGGGTCCTTCAAGGGTAGATTGAGGGAGGCCTATTTCAAGTTCCTGGTGCTGCTGATCCAAGCCATATTGCTTCTTCCTCTCCATTAGCCTTTATAAGCCAACGTGCCACATCTGATGTATGGCACATGAGGCTAGGCCATTCAAATATAAAAACTCTATCTTTTCTTGCTTCTAATAAGTGGGTTATTTTAGATTCAAAAGTAAATAAAAATCATGTTTGTCTAAGTTGTATGGCAGCAAAGCATCATCAATTACCATTTATTAAGACAACTCATCATGTTAATGCACCTCTTTCCTTAATTCACTCGGACTTATAGGGTCCTGCCCCTATCACTTCAAATTCAGGTTTTAGATGTGTTCTCCTCCTTATTGATGGCAAAACTAGGTTCACATGGGTTTATTTCTTGCATCTTAAATCCTAAGTGGCACAATGCTTTAAGGACTTAAAAACAATGGTTGAAACACAATTTTCTACCCCCATCCAAATCTTACAATCTGATGGAGGGGGGGAATTTATTTCCAAACCCTTACATGATTACCTCTCTACACATGGCATATCTCATCAATTCTCATGCCCTCATACACCACAACAAAATGGTGTAGCGGAAAGAAAAATTCGCCATGTGATATAAATAGGTCTATCCCTTTTAAATCATAGTAAACTTCCTTTATCCTATTGGGTTGAGGCTTTCTCAATAGCAATTTACTTGGTAAATCGACTGCCTTCATCTGTTTTACACAAATCAACACCTTACACTCTTTTATATCAACGATCACCATACTACTCATTTCTGCGAGTTTTTGGTTGTCGTTATTATCCTTACCTTGTGCCCTACAATAAAACCAAATTTGACCCTAAAACTAAGCCTTGTATCTTCATTGGCTATAGTGACAAGCATAAGGGTTACAAATGCTTGGAACCCTCCACCAATAGAGTGTACATTTCACGTTATGTTGTCTTTGATGAAACATTATTCCCTTTTGTTGCCATTCAACCACCTGCATCCCCTCCACCAAGTCTTTTTACTGACTGGATTGAACTTCGTTGGCTATTAAATGTACCAATTCCTTTACCTATGACATCAACACATTCTTTTTCACAAACTAATTCTAACCAACCAGCCCTTGTTCAATCCACATCTCATACTGTCCCATCACCCAATACCCATTTACTTTCTCACACACCTAATCCTTCCTCATCTACATCTTTCCCACGTCTTCATCTTCCAACACCATCTTCATCAAACCAATCTTGGTCCTCTCACTCTCCCACAACTAACAACTCTCATTTGTAGGATCAGCACGATACAACATCGCCATCCTCATCACATGGAACGACATCCTCCTCTCAAGCTGCCCATATTACCCCGCCACCCAATCAGGTTGTACCTAATCACTCTATGCAAACTTGCTCCAAGTCAGGTATATTTAAACCCAAAGTTCCAAAATCCTTTTTTGCCACTAAATTTCCAATTCCATCTTGTTTCCTCAGTACTGCAGTCACTTTGCCAACTGAACCGACATGTTTTACACAAGCCTCTAAAGACCCCCAATGGCAAGCCACCATATTAGAGAAGTACAATACACTCATACGTAATCAAACCTGGTCCTTAATTCCTTTTCGACCAGGGATGAATGGGTCTACCGTGTAAAATAAAATTTGGATGGTTCTCTTGATCGTTGCAAAGCTCGTCTTGTTACTAAGGGTTACTCTCAACAACATAGCCTTGATTACGATCAAACCTTTAGTCCCGTAGTCAAACCAGTGACAATCCGGTTAGTTCTCGGTATTGCTATATCTTCCAATTGGCAAATCAAACAACTTGATGTCAAAAATGCCTTCTTACATGGGCATTTAGATAACGAGGTGTATATGATTCATCCTCAAGATTTTACCCACAAGGATTTCCCCAATCATGTATGTCACCTGCATAAGGCACTTTATGGTCTCAAGCAGGCCCTAGAGCCTGGTTCCATCGATTCACAACCTTTATTCAAGAACTTGATTTTATCTCATCTAGGTCAGATTATTCAATGTTTGCTCGTCATCGACCGAGTGGCATTATTGTTGTTCTTCTTTATGTTGATGATATCATCGTCACTGGATCCGAAAAACTTGGTATTACCAACCTATTAACACACTTAAATTATCAATTCTCTATGACTGGTTTGGGTCCTTTGCATTATTTCCTTGGAGTCGAGGCACGTCGAACTACTTCAGGCCTTTTTTTAACATAAACAAAATACACTATTGATCTTTTAAGTCGTAGTGATCTTCTCAATGCCAAACCAGTTGCAACTCCAATTCCCTTTGGCTCCAAAATGTCATCTAATGATGGTGGTGTGCCTTTTGAGAATGTTACCTTGTATAGGAGTTTGGTAGGAGCCTTACAGTATCTGTCTATGACTAGACCTGATATCACCTACGTAGTAAATCAGGTTAACCATTTCATGCAACAACCTATGATTCATCATTTCATGGCTGTCAAAAGGATTTTAAGGTATTTAGAAGGCACTCTTGGATGTGGACTATTTCTCTCTGCTAACACTTCCATGCAGCTTACTGCATACTCTGATTCGGATTGGGCTGGTGGTCCAGATGATGCTCGTTCTACAACAGGGAGTTGTGTATACTTAGGTTCCAATTTAATTTCTTGGTCCTCCAAGAAACAACCTACAGTATCCAAATCCAGTACTGAGGCTGAGTACAGGGCATTAGCTTTAACCACTGCTAATCTCACATGGATACAATTTCTTCTCAATGATCTGGGAATATATCATAACAAGCCTCCAGTATTATTTTGTGACAATCTAAGTGCTACATACATGGCTGCACACCCAATTCAGCACTCACGTTCTAAATATGTTCATATGGATTATCATTTTGTTCGTGAACGATTAGCTCGTGGTGCTATTCAAGTTGTGTACATCTCCACAACAAATCAAATCGCTGATATTTTCACGAAAGGTCTCCTACACCAGCGGTTCAATCTTCTATTGTCCAAGCTCTCACTACGGGATTGTCCGCGTTCGTCTTGACGGGGGTGTTAGGAAGAAGATATATATTCGTATATATTCTTGTGATTCTTTATATCTTTTGTATCCTTTTTTATCTTGTAAATATCTACCCATACAAGGGTACTTTTGTAAACACTTTCTTATATAATGAAATCCACTAAACCCAAAGGGTCATTCAGACTCAATCCTTCACAATAGGTAATATAAAAATTTGCCTTTATAAATTTATTAATGGCCTACGTTAGAGTTACATGTGTTTTTTCTATTATTTTTCTTAGGATCCTAATGTTTTTTGTTTGTTTGTAGGGCCCATTTTATGCTAGCTTTTATTTTAGAAATCCTTATTCTTCTCAAATTTCTAAATACCTTCAATTTTGGATTTATTCAAACTTAGAAATCAAGCAATTATTAGCATTATAAAAAAAAAAAATCTGGAGAGGAGGGATCGATCCATAACCCTAACGTCCCCTTCTCCCTCTCACTCTATTATTTCTTTTAATTAATGTTCTACCTTTTCTACTTCAAGTTCTTCCAATTTTTCAACAAAAAACCCTAATTTTCTACCATTAAAGCTTTATAAAAATGAGATATATGTTTTCAACTAGAAGGAAGAGTTTTTAACTTGAGGAGGATTTTTTACAACTTGAAGAGAATTGAACTCAGTTTTTTAAGAAGGATAATTTAAGCATTTCATGTGGGGATAGCTTACATTAAAACTTGTTTTGAAATATTATTTCTATAAAAATCTACATAAAAAGTGGTTTATCATGAATAATCTTTATGATGATGAAGGTGGGAAACATGATAAGAATCCACCTTGATCAGTCATCGAGAAGTTTTTAGGGACATACGAAGCCATTAAATATGGTAAATTTGTAAAAGAACTGTGAATTATCACAGTGGACACGGTCTGGCTGATAGTAGGACCCTGATAAAAAAAAATATATATCTTAAAATAAGATTATGTGGTTTGAAATAAACTAAGATTTGTTGAGAAATATTTGAAAGAATGGAAGTTACAGTTTTTCCTTGTGTAAATACTGCATTGATTTATTTATTACATCGAAGTTCTACTTATGCATGGTATATTGTGAGCGTTTTAGATAATGAACCTACTCAGATTTTGCTCACCCCTAATTATAACAATTTTTTTAGAGGATGGAAAAGAGGGAGATTACACAGAATCAGTATATCCCGCTTGGAGGAGTTAAATTTGTTATCTTTTAGTTTCCTTTTATTTTACTATTATGGCTGCTAGAAATACATTATTATATACCTATCATGGGATGCTATTAGTTGAAGTAGGATTAGTTTGGGACAAGTTTTGTTTAGTTATGAGCATGTTTAAGATTCTTGAAAATCTGACTAGACCCGAGTATATCAACTTTATCTCTCAAATAATAAGAAGTCTTATAAATTAGTTTAAATTTCTGTGTTCATAACATCTAAACAAATCCTGAGTCAAAAATTTGTAATTTTTGGGTACTATTTACTATTTTCAAGATAAATTCAAAGTTCGAGTTGCTGCTGCTATATTTTTACTGATAGTGCAACTAGTATGTGTTTAAGCTCATCTTTTAAGACTTTCTATTTATTTTTCGTTTTCTGTCAAAACATAAGGATTTTATCTGTGTCTCTAGTTTCAGTAGATGTTGGAATCACTATGTTCGAATTTATAAATTATGAATTACAACTATTTTTGAATTAGTGATACGGATTTTGATAGAATACACATATTTTAATTTTCTAACTTTTTCACTGAGATTTATTACCGTGAAATTTTATTACTAAAATTTATGTGGAAATAGGCTTCTATATCTTTCAAAAAGTCTTAGTTTGTTTGATTTTGGTATATGGTTTGATCACAATTAATTTTTAAATTTTTTTACAAAATTTGAAACTGGTGTTGTTTTGTTTTTCTTTACTTTTTACCCCGCTTTCCTCACGCACCGATTTTTGGATCTTGGTGACTGGGTCGAGTCATGCATTTTGAAATTTGGGGTGTGTCACTTATTCTTTAACCTGTGATCTCTTTTACCTTAGATCATCTTCAGGGAAAATAGAATATCCCAAAGGAAAAAAGAAGTTGAGGAAAAACCTAATTCTTCATTAACAAAAAAATATGAGTCAAAACTTATCAAAATACAATATGGTAGTAATATTTATAACCTAAGACTAGGATACTACAAAAATTACTAAAATAACCCTAAGGATTAGAAGCATGATAGGATACTACTAGTAAAAAGCAATAAACTACGAAGCATGAAACTCCAGATTTTTTGTTGTTCTTGTTACCAAGTATACTTGTGGCCCGTGTGGCCATCACTCAACCTAGGATCGTGTTCTAAATCACTATCCTAATCATGGTTCGCCGACTCAGCCGAGTCAGGCGCGACTCGACCGACTCGGATCAGACTTGGTGGCAACCTACCTAACTATCTAATACCAAGCTTGGATGGTTAATGACTCGGTGAGACTCGACCGAGTCAGTCTAGACTCGGTTGTAACTCGGTCAACTCGGTCTGACTTGGTTATATACTACTGATAAATTTAAACTTATGTACTACTGATAAATTTAACTTATCTATTCGAATTAATTGGCACAAAACAATAACAATAGTGGGTGACTCGGTTCAACTTGCCCGGTTCATCTCGGTTGACTTTGGATTTTTTTAATTTTCTTTTTTTTTTCTTCTTTTTTTTAGCCTCAAACCTGACTCGGGTCGACTCTGTCCTAACTCGGACTCGGACTCGGTAACCACCGAGTCGACCACGGAGTCCGAGTCGGTGAACCATGATCCTATTAAATAAGAGTACTAGTTTTGGACCGACCAATTCCCAAATCAAATGCCGGACGTTTATGTGGCATGGTTGGTCCTACTGCTATATAAGTTAAAAAACCCCTCATAACACTTTTGGGATTGGAAAAGTGGTGGATCCCACCCTCACACATAAGCACCGACACCAGTTTTGTAAATTGGTTGGTCTAAAAATCATTTCTAAAAGTAGGTCAGTTATAGTCTTATAGATCTACCCCAATTTATTCTCAGTTCAACTTAATTTTAAAATTTAGAAGTTGTTAAAACTGCCCTTGATATATGGATGCAGTATGTAGTAGTTTACCCTAGAAAAAAAAATATGACATAAAGTGTAACAAAAAGAGTTTAAGAGAAACCACTTTGTGCTAAATTTTAGAAAACAAGTCCTTTAAGAACTTCATCTGTATAACAACTTATACGAAGAACAAGGTGTAAAGAACCATTATTGTTGACAAAGGAAGCATGTAAAAAACTACAAAAACAAGCAGAAAGAAGAAGGAAATTAAAAAATTGATCAATGACAAGTTATCTCAGCACTTTCTCTCTCTCTCAAAGTATCTCTTGATCAATGACAAGTTATCTCAGCACTTTCTCTCTCTCTCAAAGTATCTCTGCCCCGCCCCCACCACCCCTAAAAAATAATTTAAAAAAATTTAAAAAAAAACTAACCCATAAAATTATAAATCAACCCTTATTTTGATGTTGTTGACGGGATGAACTAACAGTAAACATTGGTTGATCCAAAACTATGCTAATATATATTTATAGATGATTATTTATCTTTATAGATTGATGATATCCCCCATCTTCATTTACACTTGGGCATATCTTAGACTAGGGGATGTCCCTATTTTGTCAAAATACACTTCGGCGTATCCCCTTAATAAACTAGGGGATATCCTAGCCCATATTTCCCTATCTTAGACTAAGGGTTATTAACTCCACCTCCACCATCCCAAATTCCCACGAGAGAGAGAGAGAGAGAGAGAGAGAGAAAGAGATATAGAGAGAGAGAGAGAGAGAGAGAGAGAGAGAGATAGATATGGAAAAAGAGATAAAAAGAGAGGAGAAAATGGAGACATGAAGATGGAGATCTGAAAATTCTCTCATCTCTTTCTCGATCTCTTTCACCCTCCCTCTTCTCTTACGATCTCGATCTCTTTCTCCCTCTCCCTCTTTCTCCCTAAAGCAGTCTCCACAACCTACCGCCACTACCACACATCAGATCAGATTTTTTTTTTGGCTCGCTTTCGCTCTATTCTTTCTCTTTCTAGCGTATTTGTGGAGGTAGTAATGGTGGTGGTGGTGGCGGTGGTGATGGTGGGGAGATGAAGATGGTGGGGTGGATTTTAGTTTATGGGATGGAGATAAAAAAGCTCTCACATATTTTATTATAAGTGGAGAGGATGCCCTAAAAATCAAATAGTAATGCTACACTTACTACAAAGTGTACTGCAAGTTATACTGCAAAGGTTATTTAGGAAGATATTTACGTCAATTGGAAAATAACACAAATCACGAGGGGTGTGAGATTATTTGAGAACCGTGGGATGACTTTTGCAGTAAGGTTTGCAGTAGGAAATGCAGTAAGTTTAGTATTTTCCAATATCAAAACTCTTTAAATTTTCGTCAAATTAAAGTTTGACCAACAAAAATACCCTAAGATATCTAAAGTGTAATTGAGGATGAGGATATCATCACTCATCTTTATAAGTGATTTTCCCGAACACATTTTTACTCATCGAGAGATGCTATAGGGACCGATCCCTCAATCTGTATAAAAAAACAGATTGAGGGATCGGTCCCTCAAGCATTTTTGTTACTCATCATTAATTTAGTCAACCCTCCAAATCATGTGTCAATTCAGTCCATGCATGCAGTCAAACTAATTAAACACCCCCTAATAAAAGTTAAAAAAAGAAACAAATTATAAGCTTAATTTACTTCAAAAAATTGCCTAATTTATATAGTTGCAATTACCACTTAATTCTTCCAATATTAGTTGGCATGATCTGCCACTCTGCATCATAATCCAACGGCTCAAATACAAAAGAGAAAAAAAAAGAACCAAAAGCAGATATTTAAAGGTTTCAACGGTCGGTCCTGGCAATAGGCATCATCTTGAACTTCAACATTATTTTAAGTAGGGTGTCAACGAGTCAATTCCGATTTAGTTATTGAATTATTTCAGATTTTGGTTCTTATTGGTTATTCAAATAGGTAGAACCATAACGAAATAATCGATTCGGATACTAGCTAATTACTTCTTGGATGTTTCGATTCCGATTTTCTAGTATTGAATTTTTATATGTAGAAAATATTTCAAATAATAGAAAATTCATGGAGAAAATCAATATTAATAAATTGGTCCTGGTTTCGATTCTTATCTGTTCCTAAAGTAACAAGAACCATAACCATTATACTACTAACGATTTCGGTTTGGTTCCGATTATTAAACATGCGGAACTAGAACTAGAAAAATTAGTTCCGATTTAGTTTAATTCTCGAGTAAACAAGTACTCATTGTATTTTGGTGTTGGGTGCAAATGCCTTTGTAAAATACCAGTCATTAAATCATCTTCATTAGACCAGAGAATGAGTCAGTGTTATGGTTAACTCTAGGTAGGTTGGTTGGTTAAGATTATCAAATCCTAACTTTGACAAAATTATGAAACGCATCATTTTTTTTTTCAAATTCTATCATTGACTGATTTCATATTCATCTATATAAACAAAAAGAAATTAGTTAAGGTTGACAAGCAATGGGTAAAAAATTATCAACTCTAACTCTGACTCGTTTAGTTAGTAGTTCGAGTTAGGGCAGAATTTTGCCACCACTAATTTTCATATGGGTCATGGTGTCGAGATTATACAAACAAAAATCATGTACGTGGATCCGTCTTTTTATTTACTTATTTTAGTGAGATTCAATGTACTTCAAGTCTTTAGGTGATTTGGTTTATGTGTGTTCATTACGTGCTTTTATGCCATCGATCATATCGAATGTTTAAAATTAATCAAATAAGATACATTTCGCGTTACAAGAGGAAGATGTATCCTAGGTCACAAGTTTGTGCCACAACGTGGATGACACATAAATTTTTAATTTTTTTTGCATGCAGTCAAACTAATTAAACACCCCCTAATAAAAGTTAAAAAAAGAAACAAATTATAAGCTTAATTTACTTCCAAAAATTGCCTAATTTATATAGTTGCAATTACTACTTAATCCAACGGCTCAAATACATGCACACAAGATTTTTTTTATTTTTATTTTTTAGTAATTAACATTAAAATATATATAAACTGATGAATAAAGAAAGACCAAAAAAAATAGTAGATGGAAACTCATGCATATATGACAAGAAATTAATAATTAAAATGTCACTACTACTAGTACTACTAGTGCTGTACATGAGATGGGTAAGGTGATTGTTCTTTGGCCTGAGCAAGCATTTGAACAACTTCTCTCATGGTGGGTCTCTCAAAGCTGTGCTCTTGAACACATAACATCCCTACAAAGAACACTTGCATGGCTTCATTTAGAGGGATCTCATTTCTGATTAGTCTTTCATCTAATATCTTCACAACTTCTTCTTTGCTCCAACCAGTAATCATCTTTGTCCATTGAACAATGTCCAGCAAACCTTCCTCACCAAAATCACCAACTGGCCTTCTACCTGTTATTAGTTCTAACAATACTACTCCAAAGCTGTACACATCACTCTTTTCATCCACTTTCAACGTGTACGCGTACTCTGCATGACACACCATGCAATAATATTAATAATAATATTAATATTAATATTATTAAAAAAGCATTTTAATAAAAAAAACAAAAAAATTAAAAATTAAAGTAAGGGTAATGTCATGAGTCATGACCAGGCCAACCCACCCCACCACACCCTGGGCGCTGGGCCAATCCGTGACTGACTTGCACGACCAGTACATACAGAAATTAAGTCGTTCAAAATGTCTATTTTGCCCTCACAACTTCTAAGAGTACTCTTTCTATAGCTAGCTGTAGGAGTACCCGTTTAACTGAGAATCGAAATCGAACCGAATCAGAAGCTACTTTTGGTTAATTTGATGGATTCTGTATGCTGGAACCAAAACTGTTATTATTATTATAACCAGCTATATTAACATAGTTATGGGTATTTCGATATCAGACCAAATCGGAACCGAACCATCAACCATTAGAACCGGAACCAGGTTACATATAATTGATTTTTCCATTTGATTAAACTTTTATTATTTATATATATATATATATGTTACATAATGAAATATTGGAGAATTTTAATTGGAAAACACAAATTAAACCAACAGTTCTTTGACCGTACATACAAGACCAAGCTAGTCAGGAGGGGGGGACAAATGGGTCTTTTCCCCTAAAATGTGATGAAATTAAGATGCCATCACACTCACCCACTACACTTCACTTTACAGAGAAAAAGAAACTGAAATTCATCTCCCTAGGAAAGTAAAAAAGACCACTACTTTCATACACTGTAAAAATGAAAAGATAGTTTTTGCTTTAATTTTTTTTTATTTTTTTAAATCTTTATCTTTTTTTCTTTTTCTTTTGAAGTCTGTAAAACATTTTCTTTTCTTGGTTTTGATGAAAAACAAAGATTTGATCTTGGGTCAAACTGCAATTTTAAAGGGAGCTAGAGCTGCTTATTTTGGGTTGTGGGGTTCTTTTTTAGGGTATTTTGAGAGAAAAAGGAGTTCATGGGTTTCAGTCAAAGTAAATCAAGGTTTGAATGTGTGCATGAGTGTGGATCAAAGACCAATAAAACTATATAGTTCGTCATCTCTAATCTTTAACTAATTATCTCTTTAGATCTTACATCTATAGACATACAAAGTAGAGATTGTGAGAAAAAAGAAGAAAAAATTACAAAAGCAAAAGTAGCTAGGGTTTTCTTTTTTGCTTTTTGATGGGTGGTCAGTGGTCTTTCTTGCACCCCTAGCCACATGACTAGTCCACTTGCTACACTTTGGACCAACAAATAGAATATACTAGTCATTCTATTTTAAGAAAGAACAAGAAGATGATAAGTTAGTATTAATTCAAATTTGTTGGTATTAAGGGAACAATTAACATTTAAAATCGAATGTTTTTACTCAAAAGAAATACAGATATTCGAATTAATTAAGGACCCACTACAGTTTAGACCTACTTATTAGGATCTCACAAGTGATTAGTGGGAGTACTTTAAACAATGTTAAAAGCTGAAAAGATGATGTTAAACTCCCACTAATATCACATGGCCAGGGAAGTTTTAAGTGGGTCTAAATAGTGGTGGGATCAAAACTAACATGCATTCCGAACCATGATGAATAGCATCAATGTACGTCAAAAATCATGCTACCCCAATCTGCTGCATGGGGTGAAAATCGTGTTCTGTAATTGTGGGCTACACAATAAAAAAAATACAAGTAGAGGAGCCGTTCAATTTAAGAGCGCGCGGTAGTTGCATTTTTTTTCTACCTTCCATAAATTGCGAGAATGGAACACCTAAATCCAACGGTAGCCCCTATTTCATTTCTTAATTATCGTGCGGCTCATCAATACAATGCACGATTTTCACCCCAATCAGTAGCCTAGCCGATTAGTAGCACTATTGATTTAAATTAAGACAGTTTTGTTAACAAATTACGGAAATAGTAAAAATTCTGGATGATTTGAAAAGAGAAAACCATTAATTCTTATGCATAGATTCAATCAATATGTTTGTGTATATGTGAAAATGAATGTACCTAAAAGTCTAGCTAGTAGAAGATTAAGAGCAAGGGTAAAAAAAAAAATGTACCTGGAGCGATGTAACCGTAAGAACCAGCAATGGCAGACATGCATTCGGATGTCCCGGTGTCTTGCAAGAACTTAGCGAGCCCGAAATCAGCTACATGAGCTTCCAAATCCGAGTCAAGCAAGATATTATTAGATTTTACGTCGCGATGAAGTATCAGAGGACAACAGTCATGGTGCAAGTAACAAAGACCCTTTGCAGCTTCCATAGCAATTTTAAGTCGAGTATCCCAATTCAGAAATCCTCCTCTCTTTCCATGCAGAACTTCACCCAAACTTCCATTCGGCATGTACTCATAAACAAGCAAATTCGTATCTTTGTTCGAACAAAACGCTAGCAATCGAACGATATTTCGATGTCGAATCCTTCCCAAAGTTTGTACTTCAGCTGAAAATCCATTGTCATCATGAGAAGAACCTTTACTAATTCCTAATAATCTCTTCACTGCGACTTGTTCTCCGTTTGGCATCGTCCCTTTATAAACTATACCAGCTCCACCTCTACCTATAATGTTGTTTTCTTTCAAGCATTCTAAGATATCGTCGTTCCCGAATTCTAGCTTTTGAAATGCTGTCAGCTTCCATGACGTTGAATTTTTACGTCTCATCGATTTAGTCTTAATAATTGCCGCAACCACGAATGCCAACGAACAAGCTAATAGGCCTAACGCGAAAACCAGCTTAAATTTGCCTAGGACTTGAGTCTTAGAGTTAGAACTAGTCCGTCGATCAAAGGCAAACCCTAATGATGAATTTGACGAATAATTACACGGGTTTATGATCAGGTAATTAGACCCACAGAGCTTTGGATTACCCACAAATGAAGTGGAGTTGAAGTATGCAAATTGTCCAGTTTCGGGTATCGACCCAGACAAGTCATTGTGCGAAAAATCGGCTGAGGTTAGGCTTTTCATGGACCCAATTTCCTTTGGGAGACTTTGGTTTAATTGGTTCCAAGAGATGTTGAGATAATTCAGTATGTGAATTTGAGCAATTTGAATTGGAATTGGACCTGAAAGTTGGTTTTGACTCAAATCTAAGTAAGTCAGTAAGACACAGTTGCCCATCTCAGGAGGGATCCTACCAGACAAGTTGTTCTTACTCATATCTAACTTCAACAGATGTTTTAAATTACCCAATTCAGCTGGAATCTTACCTGTGAATCGGTTGCCACTTAGTAGAAGAATTTGCAATCCCGTGAAGTTACCGATGGAACGAGGAAGTGATCCGGATAGGCGATTGTTGGATAAGTTCAATTGGCCGAGTTTTGTAGGTAACAACAGATTGTTCTGTTCTTCTGAAAAACTTCCAGTAAGGTAATTACTTTGAAGTTCCATGAGTGATAACTCTGGCAAGTAAAGGAACCCATTTGGTATTGATCCACTTAAGTAATTCTGCCCCATTCGAACTCTCAAAAGCGTCGAACACTCGCCGAGATCTTCAGGTAAAGGACCAAATAGAAAATTGTGAAGCAAAATCAAGATCTTTAGTCTCCTACCAAAGCAGAGTGATCTAGGAACCAAACCAGTGAGCTTATTAGTTGAGAGATCAAGCTCCATTAATCTACCATTCAGTCCAAGCTTTGGAGGTATAATTCCAGTGAAATTATTTTGCCATAGCTTCAAGACCTCTAAATTTGGTAACTCTGCAATGAAATGTGGGATTTCACCATGAAGTCTGTTGATGAACAGATGCAACAAAGTGAGTTCCTTGAGTTCAGAGAACTCAACTGGGATCTCTCCTGTGAGTCCATTATTTGAAAGATCAAGTGATCTCAAACTACTCATGTTGCCTAATTGTGGTGGGATTAAACCAGTGAGCTGATTTGTCTGTAAGAAAAGAGTATCCAGCGTGTTTAAATTACCCAACTCTGATGGAATTGAACCTTCCAATCCACAGCTTGACATGTCAAGATGAACTAAATTCACAAGCTTACCGAATTCCAGCGGAATCCCACCTTCGAAGTCGTTGTAATAACCCAAGTAGAGGTACTTGAGTTGAGTAAGATTACCAAGCTCACCTGGTATGAATCCACTCAAATCATTCCCTGCTAGAGAGAGAAAGTTCAGCTCTTTCATACCTCCATAGCTTGGTGGAATATTTCCTGAGAAGTAATTCCCACCAAGATCCAAATGCTTCAATTTGGGAAGCTCTGTTACACCCAAAGGAAGAAACCCAAAGAAATTGTTGTTATAAGCATCCAACAACTCCAACTCCTTCAGCTGATTGAACTCCCAATTCAAGCTTCCATTAAACTGATTATTTGATATATTCAGGTATCTTAGGCTTGTTAACTGATGAACTTGAGATGGAAACAGACCAAAGAAACTGTTACCACAAATTGAAAGATTAACTAGGCTTCTCAGTTCAGTGATTACAGGGGATATAACACCAGAGATGTTTGAATTTGATATGTCAAGAGAAACTACTGATCTGTTCATCATATCATCATCATCATCATCATCATCACATTTGATTCCAGCCCATGATGAACAGAGGGATAGGTAGTTTGATTCATTCCAAGTGTTTAGAGAAGAAGGAAAGATTTGGAAAGATTGTTTTAGTGAAATTAAGATCTTAGCTTGTTTTCGGAGAGATGAATTATGCGAAGAAATTGATGTAGAAGTAGCATAAGAAGTGAAGAAGAAGAAGAAGAAGAAGAAGAAGAAGTAGAGAAACAGAACAGAGAAGAAGACAAGCTGCTGCTTAACAGAAGCTGCCATTGAAGGCTTCTGCTATACTGATGGTGGGTTCTACTAAACCCAATCCCTTTTATTAAGATTTAAGACAAGTAGAAAGAGTTGCAGAGAGTTCAAAGGGTAGAGAGAGAGAGAGAGAGATAGAGAGAGAGAGAGAGAGATGATTGAATGCTGGTTATATTGAATTTTGTTGTCTTTCAATTTCTTTGATCTTCTTTGTTTTTCTTTTGATTTTCTGTTTCTTCTTTTTTTTTTTTTTTGGTTTAATCTTTTCTTTTTAAAGGAAAGCAAAAGCATTTGTTTGTAAAAAGCTAATTGTATGCCACTTGACCAGACCGTTTTTTATCAACAGAAATTGGGAAACTTTTCTTCCACCCCAACTTCTTGTTATTATCACCCACTTATTCTTACACTCTGTTTACACAAAAACTTTTAACACCATCAAATGTTGATTCAAATTTTAAATTTTTTAAAACGTGTATTTCAGCACGGAAATTCAACAAATTCATTTTTGGGGTTAAAGCCTTTTAAGTGATAAATTTTTTGTCTGGATGATCTATCATCTTCACAAACATATCAGATCAGTCTTTAGTTCGTCTTCATGTGAACCAAATAATCATCTTCTGAGTGTAAATAGAGTGTAATAATAAGTAAATTGTTGATAAAAAATGGGTGAAAGTAAAGTTTCTCAAAAGACAATTAGAAAACGGAAAACCGTTTTACTTCACTAATCAAATTACACTAATGTCATCCAATCTGAATCAGTCCAACCATCCTTGACTTTGTCAAAACAACAAAAAAAAAAATTTGTACAAAAAGTCCAATTAATAATGGGCTCCCGAATACCCAATGGCCTGACGATTTGAATCTGTAGATTATCGGTTTCCGGGATCCTGGTATACGTACTTTACAAGATTTGATGGTTGATACCTTAATGTACTAAATTTAAAAAATTCCAACATTATGATAAAATAAAATAAAATAAAATAAAATAATATTTTCAAATTAATTTATTTGGTTAAGCTAAAAAATCTTTATTTCAGATCTGCATAAATTTAATATTGATAATTTTTATTACAAGTTGAAGATATAGAGAAATTGTCTAAATGATTTGTTATAAAAATTAAGAAAAAAAAAAAAAATATATATAAATATATAACTATGCATGCTAGCACGGAGGGGGTGTATTAAGGACTAATAAATTATTTAAATGATTTGTTTAATACCTACGACATCATAATTAATCAACATAAAAGAAAAAAAAAATTGCCTATCAAACAAAAATAGAAAAAAATAAAAATAAAAAACCCTAATTAATATATAAAGGTCCATCAAGATCCCCTCAAGCCCTCACTCAAATAAAGGAAGATTTTATCTAATTAAAAATAAGTAAAAAGTATCACTCATTTAACAACGTACACCAAAACCAACAATCATATTCGTTAATTTATTTATATATACCTTCCTTCCATTCATCCAAAATAATTAGAAACTTTATATATACCTTGCCCCTGGAATGAATGAAGAGGAAGAATGGACCATGTTATAAAAATTAAGCAGTAGTATATTGGAGGAGGAGCCCTCACTTTAGCTTACAAAGACTACACCAAAAGCAAGAAAAAGAAAGAAAAAGCAAAACATGTTTGATATTAAAGCTTGTTGGGATCCATCACTTTACACACTTTACTCTCTCTCTCTCTCTCTCCTCTTTTTCACTCTTTCTCTCTCATCTCCATTAAAAACATCAAAAACACTTATATATATGCATGGAGATAACAAGAAATTTTGAACATATGAACTATTAGTTTTATTTCTTGACTGCTTTTGGTCTAAGTGTTGTTTTGTGAAGGACCCAAGAAAATAAGGGTCCCCCATTTTGGAGATAGAGAAAGTGAGCAAGCATAAAATTGGGGAAAGGAATTTGTGATGAGGGTCCAACCAGGGAGTCATATGCTTTCATTAAATTGTAAAGAAAGGTAGAGTCATTGATGATCATGATCCAAACAACAGTGATGACGTTTTCTTTCTTTTGAGTCCATCATGCCATGTAGAGCTAGAGCTAGGACTACTCTAGCTCTTTCTCCCCAATCTTTCTGATGGATGTTCCATCATTCACAATGTGGATTCTACACATGTAATTCATAATTTGAACTTAGTAAAAATCACACTCATAAAATTTATGATGCAAAGGACCATCAAAAGGACCTAAATGGAGGGAGCCGTTATATCTGTTGGAATTTTCATTATTAGTTTAAATATAAATATACATATATGAGAGGGAAAGAATTATTATTTGTGAAGAGGTATGATTTAAATTTGCGACTTTTCATTACTATAAACTAATTTTTGGTTTGAAATATGTAAAGACGCAATTTGTGTCTTTTAGATTTTGAAGAGACACCATTTGTATTTTTTCAATTTCTATTTAAGGAGGTTCATGCCATTGAGATTTATCAATCCAACTCATTTCAGAATTCTCTCTTTCATAATTTCCTAGTGTGTGCTAGCCAAGTGAATGACAACAATATCACTAAGAGTTTGTGGTAAATTATTGAAATTGTTGTTCGCAACACAAGACTTGTTATATCCTGAAAGTAGTTTGCAAGTAGTCCCATCAACAAATTTAATATTTTGAGTGGGAGCAAACAACTCTTTAAAAAAAGCGTTCTTTATGCGTCTTAAGCCTATACTATTATTTCGTTTTCCATAGACTCCCTAAAATTATCCAACAATATCTATAGACTATGTTCTGTAAGATTTTTGGCATATGACCAGTCGACCGGTCTTTGCAACCGATCGACCGGTTGGAAGTGAAGAGAAATTTCGAGTTTCACGAGATGAGTGAATGACATCATGTATGAAATTACCAACCTTCTGATTCTGGAAGTCAACTCCTCGCTATCGGGGCAGAAACGCTAGTAAGTTCGGGGCTCGACCAGTTTAAAGCCACCAGTCAATCGGTAGCATGTCAAGATAAATTTTGGGTTTCACCGGTCGACCGATAAAGGTCAACGGTCGACTGGTCTATGGCAGTAGTTGAGCGAACTTTCTATTTTTAAGTCTTTTTGGACTTGTGACGCTTAGTAATTCATGGGTACTCATGTAAATGGTATTTGGTTTCTAGGGTTATGTGAGTTTGATTAGAGAGTTGTATGAAAGTGCTTTATAACAAGGAAGGTGTGAGAACTCTTGTAAGGGTTGTGAAGCTTGTGTTGGGCTACCATTGAAGAGGTAACTGCTTTATAAACTGTTCTTTATTGTTTTAATATAATGAAAGAGAATCATCATTATCTATGGATGTAAGCAATCTTGTCAAACCACGTAAATCTTATGCATTGTAGTTTGATTTGTTTATTTTCTGCTTTATGTTCTTGTTTGCGTATTTAGGTTCATCTTAAAGTTTGTGGATTGATCGATCCTAATTTTTTAACAAACTGGTATCAGAGCTTTTAGATATATTCAATCCTTGTTTGAGATGACATCAAAACATGTGAAGGTTTCGAACACCAGGTTCGATATGGAGACGTTTGACGGGAAGATAAACTTTGGACTGTAGCAAGTCCAAGTGAAGGATGCGTTAATTCAACAAGGTTTGCACAAAACCTTCAGGGGAAACCAACGGATATAAAGGAGGATGAATGTGAAGAAATTGATTTACAAGCTTGTAGTGCAATTTGGTTGTGTTTGGCAAGGAAAGTCGCATATAATGTGATGCATGAGGAATTGGCAGCAAAATTATGAGAAAAGTTAGAAAACTTGTACATGACGAAGTCTCTTTCAAGTAGGTTGTTTCGAAAGAAATAATTATATCGTTTTTGGTATAAAAAGGTACGGCTATGAATGACCATATTAATAATTTCAATAAGATTATTTGCGAGTTATATAATGTTGGTAAAGTAGTGCCTGATGATTGTCAGGCTATGTTACTATTGGGCTCTCTTCCAAAACATTTGAACCGTTTATTCAAGGTCTCTTGGGTCTAAATGAAATATTGCTTTAGAAGAGGCAATCTCAACCCTTTTATTTGATGAGTTTAGAAAATTGGATGCAAGAGAGAACAATCAAGCGGTAGGCTTGTATGTGAAAGGGAACGAGAATAGGTAAGGGTACAATAAATATGAAAAAGAAAATGCCAAGAAGGAGTTTGAATATTATTGGTGTCATAAGAAAAGGCACATGAAGAGGGATTGTCCCAAGCTCAAGCCTAAGGACGGAGATGGATCAAGTTCACAAGCAGCAGTAGCTGAGGATGAGTTAGATCCAGAAGAAGTGTTGACCGTCATGACTAGTGATCATCGGATGGTATGGATTCTTGATTTTGGTTGTTCTTATCATAAATGTCCCAATAGGGATGTTTTCACTTCTTACAGGGAGTTGGATGGAGGTTATGTTTTGCTTAGTAACAACTTTGCGAGCAAAACTATTAGAATAGGAACAATTCAGATCTAGACCAATGAAGGTAAGGAGAAAACCATATCTGAGGTTAGGCATATTCCTGAACTGAAGAAAAATTTGATTTCACTTGGTTCCTTGGAATTCAATGGCTACAAAATTTATGGCTGAAGATGGGGTTTTAAAGGTCGTAGATTCAAACTTCAGGTTGGTGATCCAAGGAGAGGAAAAGAAATATGTATTTTTTTTCTGGTTGCACAATAGTAGGTGGAGCCACAGTAGGTACCAAAGATGATGAAAAATCTAATCAATTAAGATTGTGGTATATGCTTCTGGGGAATATAAGTGAGAAGGGGTTGGATGTATTGTGCAAGCAAGGTGTGCTTGACAAATTGAAGGATGTCAAACTTAGTTTCCGTGAGTGTTGGATTTATGGAAAACAATATAGGGTGAAGTTTGTCAAGGGAGTTCATCGTACCAAAAGTACTTTAGACTACATTCATTTGGATGTGTGGGGGCCTTCTAGGGAAGTGTCCAAAGTGTTGTGAGGTATTTTTTCACTTTCATTGATTTTTTTTAGGAGAGTGTGGTTGTACGCCATGAAGATAAATGATGAAGTCATCGAGAAATTTAAGGTGTAGAAGACTATGATTGAGACCAAGACTAGCAAGAAAGTTAAAAGACTTAGGTCTAATAATGGTGGGGAGTATAAAAACGATCCATTGAAAGAGTATTGTCAGAGTGAAGTCATAGCGAGACACTTTACAATGAAAGAGACATCTCAACAGAATGGGGTAGCCGAGCTGATAAACCAGACCCTTATGGATAGAGCACGGTGCATGTTATCTAATGCTAGATTAGGTAATTAATTTTGGGCTGAGGTAGTAAATGCAACATGATATATCATTAAGAGCAGTCATAGAGTTGAAGACACCAATTGAGGTATGGTCTAGTAACTTACTAATTATGATTCCATTAAAATATTTGGTTGTCCTACTTATAATCATGTTAGGGAGAGTAAGCTGGATCCAAAGGCAGAGAAGGCTATATTTATTGACTATGAGGAGGGAGTCAAGGGTTACAAATTGTGGTGTACACAAAACCACAAAGTTGTGATCAGCAGAAATGTGACATTTGATGAGTCGGATTTACTTCACCCTAGTAAAGAGACTTCAACTCAGGTGGAGAAGAATGGTGGAGATTACATCACCTAGGAACCCTCCGAAAAGTTAGATTAACATTTTTATTCGGAATGATCTCAAAAGTGGGTACAAGATCCTCAGTTTGGGACTTAGGTTGGGTGTCAGATATGTCTGGCATATGTTGCTTAGAAGATTCAATATCAAAGTTACTTCCAAAATGGGCAAAACACACCTTTAAGGGGTCCTCATAATTGCATTTACTGACAGTTTTCTTTACCTTAAAAAATTTAGGTTCATAAGGTGGGTTTTCCGTTACCATTCTCCTGCAACGACGCCAATTGATTGAATGAATTTTTTACTAATAAATAAATATCGCAATCGCACGGTTGTCAATGAAGACAACAACAAGTACGGGTCGAACCACAGAGAATAGAACGAAAACCCACTGATTAATGCTATCAATTAAATGATCAAGTACTAATTAATTTTTAAAGAAGATAGTTTTACGACTATGAAAATAAATCTAAACTACGATTAATGAAAATGTTGAGGATCCAGGAATCCCTTGTAAAATTTTCTCCACTTGTATTCAATAAAAAGATATCCGATTTTTTTGCAGGTAGTATGATAGTACAACATACTATTACTTTTCCGATGATTTTACAGTAAAGTGCTAAAGTGATGATCTAAAAATATGAGTTTGCTCTCGGCATTAATGTAGATTTTCAAAGAACTATGTATGCATGACATATAAAATCAAAGAATGATACATAAATCAATTAAAACATGCCATTGAAATAATCATCTAACAATCAAACTATGAAATATGCATGACATAAAACATGAAAGAAAGAATTAAAGGATAAATCAATACTGAGAAAACCAAACTCTAACATTAATTCCATGATCCGGATATCATGTTCAAGAATACGAATAAATATCACTTAGAAGATCATCCTTTCACCCTAAAGATGAAGTTAGAGCTCCCTCTCTACCTTTTTCCATGGTCTTGAGTTGAGTTGGCTTAGTGTTCCTTAGGTTTTGCTCATTTTGGGCCATAAGAGAAGCCCATTATCTCTGATTTGTGATCTCCAAGATTATTTTCCTGCATTCACACAAACATATTAATTTATTAAAATTATTAAAATTAGTTAACTAGCAAATATAGATAAGGGGATAATATATGTAATATATATGTGCATATCAACATCAATTAGTCAGTATATAACTGATTTACAGTGACATTGAAGTTCCTTAGAACCTAACTAGATATGTTTTCCGAGTAGATTCATCTACACACTTTTCTTAAAAAAGTGAAAAACATTCAAGTTGTATCCCGGTGATCATAAAAATTTCATAATCATCTTTTTAATATCTTTATGACATGGAACCAAAGAAGAAATACCCAGTAATTCATAAGGTTGATCTTATCGAGATGGTAAGTGTAGAAAAAATAATATAGTGCCAAATAGAAAATATTTCTAAATACAGAAAAATAGAATATTCATCAATTAGAAGTCTAAAGGATTATCATCGTGTACGGAACAAAAGATGAAAATAAATTCACTATGAAAATAAAACATTTTTGTGATCTAGAATTAAGTTTCCCAAATATTTGATCAATAAGGATTTTGAGTGTGTATTCTTCACTCTTAAAGTACATAATTCAATGTGAATTATGCTAGCAGTATGCTAACAGTATGCTAACAGTATATTAACAAGTATACTAACAATACTTTAACAAAGAATAAGGTGAACTATATATGTTTCTGCATTCATATTATTTATTTGTAATTGTAAAATTAGTTAAGTCTTTAGCTTTCTTAAGCGATTATTAGTGAAGTTCTATTAAGTTAAGAAGAAATGTATCATTTAATAGTTTTTTTGTCATGTTTTTACTTACTATATATATAAGATTTACTTGTATTGAATCAAACAATTTTTTTTGCTCCACAATTCCAATTTGAGCAAGCATGGGAAGGGTGATTGGAGGAGAATTTCTTAGAACTATGTCACAATGACCCCAACTCAAGTTGCAAGACATGCTCAAAAGTACGTAATTCGCTTCATATGGAACGTCAGAAGGGAACGGGTTATTGGCATAAATTAAGCTTTTAGGTGTTTTGAATCAAGGGATGAGCAATAATGCAACATCAAATGGCAAAATCATAATACTCTAAATGATTTATTGTAATACCCCAAGAAATTCTATAGTGTAAATATTCAACACTTGACCAACATAATTAAGTTAGTATAAAAGTATGCCCATTTGGATGAGTATTGATTTGAAAAATAAATTTTTCATATGCATGGTAATATGTATAGAAACTCATAATATACTTTAAGAGAGTTATCTCTAAA
>MVGT01003021.1:103492-113767 GCA_002174775.1 Macleaya cordata
GAAGTTTAATAATAACTTGTTATCTAGATTAAAAACAAATCTAGATGGTATCGGTAATGGGAGACCCCCATAACACCTGCAGGTACCGTTGAGTTCCGACTTGAGGAGACGGTGGAAACCGATGTATTGGACTTAAAATAATTAATTAATGGTTAATTATTGAAAGATTTAAAAAGAAAAATCTCTTTTTGATGCATTAATATGGTGATTTTTGTATGTTTCAAATCTAGTATTTTTGGATAGTTTGCACCTACTGAGTTTTACTCACCCCTAAATTTCCCCCACATGTTACATTGAGGGTGAAGGATTCAAAGATGTACAGATTAAGAAGCAGATGGCTTGTGTTATCAAATTTGTATAAATTTAGCTGATGAATTAAACTACTATTATATCACTTGGGATAAGGGTTATTTGTATTAATTCTTATTGTTTTAACATTTTTATAAACTTAGATGATTAGTTTTAATTTGTATAATTTATGTATTAATTTATATTTAATTATCATCATGAATAATTAATTAATTAGATTTTATACGAAATTATATAATTCCCGTAATTCATACTGTCAGATTTACAAAACAGTATTTCTGGACATGTTCTGTTCAAAATTGAGCCGAGTTTATTTCTGACAAACCTATAGATCTCGATTTTTTCTGTCCAAAAAGGTATTATACCATATATTTTGAATTTCGGGTTGGAGAGTAATTTCTCTTCAAAGTTACTGATTTTACAAAATTTTTTAAAAAGCTGAAATTATATTTTCTGAGTTTTTACACGTCTGTATCAGTACTTCGGATGCATATTTGGGCCCTTTATTTTCCGAATTGGCCTTCAGCTATTTCTGATTAATTTGTAGATCTGTGAATCTAGTTTTTATAATTGGTTTATTTGTAGAATTTGGATTTACGGTTAAGTAGATACGCCTATTTTACTCGACTGTATACAATTTACACGAAAATTATCTTCAAAATATTACATTTTTATTTTTCTTTGACTTAGACCGATTTTGACGAGTCAATGAGCATTGACCTAAATATTGGTTGACTTGAATTGACTTTTACTTAGCTAGAGACTTAAGTTGACCTTTACATTGACTTGGTTGACTTGGGCCTGACCTTAAGGTAACCAATGTTGACTAAAGTAGACCATTAATAAAATATTTTTACATTCATTGTCTTTCAAAGTAAAGTAAATGAGTTTTATTCGATATTTTTACTTACACTTCTATTACACCAATCACGCCTTAGTTTTCGGACTCGATGAATCGGGTCGATTTAGAGTACCGAAAATCGGGGTGTGACATTTATTAAGCTACTTAATACTTATAAATGAATCAAGGGATGAGCAACAATGCAACATCAAATGGCAGAATCAAAATATTCTTGGCAAACTACATTTAAATAATAGCAAAAAGTTCGTGTTGTAAGTCTCTAGACTTTTTTGGGCTTGTTTAATTTATTATGCTTGCCTACCACAAAAGAAAAAAAATTATAATGAGGACCTAGTACCATTTGATTAACTTGGACATGGAATGAATGTTATTTAAACATTCTGCAGGTTTCGAGGTACATGACATTATATATACAAAATGAATGGGTGTTGATGTTAATTATTTGTCTTCACATAAATGAATAAGAATCAGTTTGCGCCTTGCCTTTATATATGAGCATGATAATTTTTGCCAGTCTATTAAGTTCATCTCCTTTAAATATCAACTATGGAAAATTCAAGGTAGGAGTATTACTCTCTCTATAATCCAACTCCTATAAATCGTGTGCGAGAGAGCTGACACTTTAAATGACATAAATAACTATGAGAGTGATTTCGGTGACATCGTTATATCACCATGATAGTGTTATCAAAATTGGACATGACCGACTAAGAATTGGACAAATTTGTTCCAGTTCGGCCTAAAAGGAGTCAGATTCTAGGATCAACGATTTTTGTTTGATAGGTTGTTTAACAGCTGACCTGACCAATTTGGTTTTTGAAAAAACCAGTCCCTTACCAGTGAAGCAAAAGAAAATTTTAATTACCAAATAAAAGTTATCTTCCAAAAGTTAATTTTAGATGGTAAAGAGGTTGATTCTACATTGGAAGGTGGAAGGACGATTATTGGAAGAGAAAATTTTGAAAAATCCTAATTTTTAAAATTGAGAGAAATTTTTCTCCATCTCTACGATTTTGTTTAAGAAGGGATTTTTCTTTTTTAAGAGTTCATTATACCAAAGACCACAAGCTTTGGTTTTGTTCAATAACAATCAATTATTAAAAGGGTTTGAGGAGAAAAAGAGGGGTAATATTTCATTAGCCCTATGTGATTATGTTCTACTTGTTCTTAGTTAATTTTTTTTTCATAATTTCATATTATTATTAGTGATTAAAAGTTTAATTTTAATATATACTAATTTTTAATAAATTTCAAGTGCACACTGTCACTATGGAATAATGACAAAAGGAGAATAATCCCACATTAGTTGGATAAGGGGGGATCTTAGAGTTTATATGGATTTGGGTCAAATCCACCTAATAGGCTAGTCTTTTGGGTTGTAAGCCCAAACCCGTGACAAAGTGGTATTAGAGCAGACCCGACCCAATTCGATGTCACTCTAAGCTCCCACACACAAGGGAGGTGTGTCCATGAAGGTAGTAGGCCCCCCAAAAGAGGGTGGAGATGGGTATGCAGAGTGGCCTGAGTCAATGTGTCAAGTGCCCGCACATAGGGTTGTGTCCACAAAAGGTAGTAGGTCCCCCAAAGGAGGGTGGGGATGGGTAGAGATGTTGACACAACTGCAACAAGGGCATTGCAGGATTCATGTGGGAGAGAATATCACGGTAGAATAGTGACAAAAGGAAAATAATTCCATATTGGTTGGATAAGGGGGGATCTTGGGGTTTATATAAGTTTGGGTCAACTCCACCTAATAGGCTAGTCTTTTGGGTTGGAAGCCTGAACCCGTGACAACACGCAATCTTTGAAGATGGTTCTAGATCCTTGCAGTAACGTTAACTAGTTCATGATTACTGGGTATGTTTTGATTTCTGCTGGAAATGTTATTTCCTATTTGCTTTTCTTTTTATTCTTTTCTAGAATTTTATATTTATAAAATTATTTAGTTAATAAAAATCGGTTTAACCGAATAAAAGCATGGTCTAACCATGGTCCAACCAGTAGAAAAAAATTTTGGTTCGATCATTAATCTGACTTTAATAAATTGCACTATGATGTAAATCATCCTCACCAAAAACTTAACAATTATAACTGATATCCAAAAAAGACCTCAAGATAAACAACTGTATGGGAACTGAGATAATGTTTTCTACAACTATGCTTGGATTTGATACACACGGTACTTTTACTAGCAAACATATAAAGTATGCATGTTACTTCTACTTACACATAGATTTGGTATACACGGTATTTTTACCTGCAAATAGATGGCGTATGCATGTTACTTTTTCATCCACATGGATTTCATATATGAGGTACTTTTACTTGCAAATATATCAAATATGAATGTTACTTTTACTTACATATGAATTTTGTATACGCGGTACTTTTATTTGCACATATATTTTATGAATGAAGTGCATTACTTGCGCAAAAAAATTTGCGAATGAATGTAAGAGATTAGACCAACTGCCCATGCTTAGTTCTGTTGTTATATCTGCAACTTTAAACTTAGAGAGGGAAAGACGGAGAAAGATGGCAAAGAGAAGATAAGCTTCATAAGAAAAACTGTAACATCATTGCTAGACAAGTCAGTCTTGATCAGCATTTAATTCTGTGCTCTCGTCTTATCCGCAAGTCATACTCAATGATGAGGCCTAGATTATCAACTAACTTTGATGTTGGAGATATCCTGCACACTGATATGAATAACTATTAGTTGGTACAAGTACACACAAATTTTTAACGTGTCTAAAATTCTACCAAATCCTCAGGGCAAAAGCATTTCTGCATCTAGGTTAATCAGTAGAAATGAGGTAGCCTTTAGACAAAAACTATTACGAATGAATTCCCCTCGAAGGTTAGAGCCCAGCATGGAAAAATCAAAGACAATGTCCTTGTAATCTAACTAAATATTCAGTTGCACGATTTGTTTCATGATAAACCAATCATCACCATATTATACTGAAAATTCTCAATCCTTCGTTGAGAAATGTTAACTCGAAGGCAAATGAATATGAGAAAGAAACATATCAAAATGTCTAATTCTTAGTTTTGATGAAATCGTTGTTTACTATCTTAAAATAAATAACTTTCTTTTTCTTCTCCCACCTTCCAATCCTTGAACAATTATATGAGGTAATAGGTTCTTAAAACTTGAGAGTCACAAAACAACAATAAAATTTCTTCAAAAGATCTGGCTTTTATCCCGCTAAATAAAAAAGAATGGCATAAATTAGACAAACTTACATTGTTTTCATAATTGAGATTGTTGCCCAAAATTTACAATAACCATTAAGCTTTACATATATCATACAAAAACATACGAACGTATAAAATTACTAATTGATTAATAATAAACTTCAGCCTTCCACATAAAATGACATGTTTTACATATTAAGAAACTCAAGCCTAGCTTCATCTTCTTCAATATCTCTGATTTGCTTGATATCTGACTTCATAAAATGATCTTGCCTCAATCACTTCCATCCAAAATGAATCTTCAAACAACTAGACCCAAAACTGAGAAACCATGTTGTTGGTTGATGCTCAAATACATACACAATAATTAGGATGAAATCATTTTGCATATGTCGCCCAGAAGCAATGTCTGCATCTAGCTTGAATAACAAGAGCACCAGTACCAATTGAACGGATCATCATGAAATAGCTTTGAGTTAGGTGTTAAATCCAATCTAGAAGTAAAGTACCTGACAAAAAAAGAAAAGAAAAAATATAGTTATATAACATTCCCAAGCTGGTCTCTTATACTTGCTTCAACCACTGGTAGATGGACAAAATTTGAAATGCTCACCTTAACAGTGCCAACATCCTTATCTAACCAGGCATAAACTGTTATAGGATCCCCAAAGAAATGGTCTTGCTTCTTTGTAAAATACAAATATTCTCTCACAGTAAACCACATCGAGTCCTAGCAGAAAACCAATCCAATCAAAATGTCAAAAATATGTCCCATAACTACTTGATGCCAGAGAAACATGTTACTATGTTGTACTTGACACCAAAGATTTCAATTTAATAATAACTAATAGGATATAAAGCTGCAATCTTGGCCCATATATTCATATTCCTCTTACGCAAGTCACTTGGAAAGGGAAACATGCGGACAAAAACTAGAATTGCGATGAATATAGTCACAAATTTCTAAAGTAGCACAAATTATTAGAATTAGATAGCTCCACAATATGTAAGCAAGTTGTGTAAAATAAGCAAATCTATACAATTTTTTTTGCTAAAAGTAAGATATATTTAAACTCCCAAAATCAACAAAAGAATTATAAAATGCGAGCAAGTGCACCAGATAAAGCATATAAAAAGCATATGATTCAAAAGAATTGCAATAGTTCCATTTATAGGACTAAAATAGCACCATCCACTTTAAAGGAATCGCACTAATAAAAATTGCTAGAAGACATCTTGAACCCTCTACATTATAATCTACAAGCAGTGATATAAAGAAGTCCTTGTTGAAGAAAAACCCTTTTTGAAACAACTGCAAGTAGAACAACATAATACTTGAACATAGGTTTTTTAATCTTAGCAATCCTACATACAAACCCTACGTTCCATGACAATAATCGGTCTCCATACACAAAATTCAAATGTATTTACTGTCAAAATATTAAAAAATTGCCCAACAAAATCAAACAATTCAAAAAGTAAAAAGACTTTAGAACCAAAACTGGTGAAAATTTACAAGTACATATTCTCAATACCCTGTAAGAATTAGCACTAGAGTAAACAGAATAGAAATACTTGACTAATTCCTTGTCAAGATAACATATTCCGAAAAAAACCTATGTTTTACAATTACTAACAAAAAAACATGAGTGTAGAAAGATAACAACATAGTTCACCTTACTCTTATTTGTTAGCATACTGTTAGCATACTTGTTAGCATATTGTTTCCATAATCCTTTGATCTCCTTCTTCTAATTTCGTGATTTGAAACCCTAATTCCTGTAAAAATAAAAAGGGAGAAAGAAATAAAGAAATAGAGAGTTTCAGATCTTTTTGGAACCCTAACTCAACACTAAACCAAAAAAAAATTGCTAAAGAGTGAGGGAAGAAGAGGAATAAGTATTGTTTTATTGAAGTTTCTTCTTGTGGTAGATATTTTTCTCTTCGATTTTATTCAAAAACATCCGAAAAACTCGATGAAAAATAGAGGAGAGCACCTGTAGGTTCGTTTAGGGAGAGAAAAAATGGAGGTTTGAAAAGAAAACAACACCTCTTCTCTTCTTCTTCTTCGTCAATTTGTAACCTAGCTTTTTGGGAGCAGGTTTCAGTTGCGGGGATGAAGTTGAAGGAAGGTTTAAGGGAGAGAAATAAGGAAGTCGTTCTCATCAAAAGAAAAAAAGAAAAAAAAAAGTCCTGACTAGAGACTTTAGAGGGGCAAATTTGTCCGAGAAACTGAAAAGGATTACATTTCTTGCACAACATTTTGGGTAGCTTATTGGGCCGAGACAGACCCCTGATCGGGTCACTGGGTCAAGTTTTCCTTTCAATTTCCTACCTACCGAGCTACTTGTTTCTAGCTGTTCAAATTGTGTTTAGGTTAATATTTTAACAATGTGACAAAATATAAAGGAATATCTTAAAAATTAAAGCGTTACTAAAAAGAATTGAACTTGTAGCCTAGAAGTTTCTCTCAAATAGTATACCATCAATAACACTCTACTAGTTTTGTAATATTGTTCTGATAATTCTTTAACTATGAAAGCCAAATCTTTGACTCAATTAACCCACTGGTCCAACCACCGGTTGAACCAAATTGACCCAACCCAATGCTTTGTCCGGGTCGAACTCCGATCCGATTTTTAAAACATTGGTTTTCGCTGCATAATTTTAATTTGAATATTACAATGAATAATTAATAGAATGCTAAGTCATATGGCGCAGTGTGTTGATTAGATTGGAATCAGAGGATAGATTAATTATGTATGTAAGCTTCTTGCCCACGCAATTTACATTGGTTTTGGATCAGATAGACAATTTAACAACATGACTCCCTCTGCCAAATTAGTACTCACCCCACTTAGGTAGCTATCTCCATTGAGTGATTAAATTAAGTTTTGTTGAGCATAGGAAAGAAGTTATTGCTATCATCAAAAGGCAAATTATGGAATTAAGGTTCTAAGATTTTGTCAAAAAAAAAACAAGGGGGTCTCTCAGTCTCACAAAAGATAAATTGAAGAATGATGAGAAGGTCATTTTGTATGTGGACATTTCTAGGGTTGGTTCTGAGTGGTTTTATTAGCTTTTATTTCAATGAGTTGCACCACCAGCTGCAGCAGCAGCAGCAAGTTAAAGAAGGGGATGATGATATTTGTGGATTTGATGGTGTCAACTGTGCCTTCTCCTCCTCATTTGTAGTGTTGTTATTGGATTCATCAATTCCTTCAACAACAAGTGAAAAAGGAGATGGTCAAGTGGGAGCACTCTGGAATATTAATTTCAAATACAAACCTAACAGCAGCAACAACAACAACAACAACAACAACAACAACTTCTGCTGCTGCTGCTGAAAATACTGCTACTTGTGAGATTTTCTTAATTAGTATCTGATCAGGTACTGCAAAACTCCTCATCAATATCTGTAGATGGAAATACTGATCATCGTCAGATCAAATGTGGTGATAGCTCAGCAGCAGTACTAGTAGTGCATCCACGTACCTGGGGTCATGGGTCCCAGCTTAAGTGATGAGTTGATCAGACTAACCACTAAAATTCTGCACCTCTTTATAGCAAAAAGTGCACATTACAAGTACCAACTTCCAATATTACTATTAATGCAGCAGCAGCAGCAGCAGTAGCAGCAGCAATATCATTCTAGCTGCTGGTGCTTCAACATTAAAGAGTCTACCATTCTGGTTGGCATTCGCTCCATCCATCACTCTTTCTTGACATATACAATTATTACTTTCGTAATTCACCAAATTAATTCTCCTTGTGATGCTTGATTAATGTTTCATCATCTATTACTACTTATAATTAAAGGGGTTGTCCCCCTTAAACCGTTTGGGCCAGCTAAGGATGTCAACCCCCTAACATTTAGGAGAGAGCAGAAAGAGAGAAAAAGGAGGAGAGTGAGAGAGAGAGTGAATTTTGGGGCGGCGGCGGCGACAGCTCTAAGGTGTCACACCGTCCGTCCGTCCCAATAAATATTTTTTTTAATTGTTTTTAACTTTTTTAAAATACCATACATGTCCCCTAAAATAATTTATTTATTTATATTTGGTTTACACTTGCGAGTTCAGTCGCTTGAAATTGATCTAAGGGCTAATTTTTTGTGACGATGATCTATTTATCGTCTAGATCAATATCAGTGCATGTATCGGCCCCACGTGGGCCACTTAATATTCATTTTAGTCTTACACTTTAGTTATAAGTGTTTGTGCGCCCATATAGAGATTATCCAAAGGCTAATTTTTTGTAATGATAATCTATCTATCGTCTAGATCAACACTACGACACATTATTCCTAAGTGAGCCACCTCTTACCCATAATAATGTGCTGCATAATTTGACAACTCACACACGTGTAGGGACAAAATGAATTTGTCATGCGCGAAGGGCATATGAAAAGTGTGTGCGTACACGTGTGAGGGGTGCACGCGAAGTGCGCGTGGGGACAACGCATGTAGCGCGTTTGTACATCTAACCTACACGCGCGTAACACGTGTGGAAAAGATGGACAACATATTTTTTTTTGGGAAGTTATCATCTTTGGACGGTCATCGGATTTTCTATAATGTGACAAATTATTTCTTCCACACTCGTACTCTCTAATTGTCATATTTAATTACAGAAATAATTTTTGGACTGACTGTTATACAAAACTGGTGCCAGACACTTATGTGGTAGTAATGTAGAACCTGCACAGAAATTGGAGAAAAGAAAGAGAAGAAGAAAAAGGAGAAGAAAGGAGAAGAAATAGAATGAAAGATAGAAAAGAAAAGGAAGAAGAAAATAGAGGAAACCAGAGGAATTTGGGGATAATTTGGGAGAGAAGACAACAATTCATTCATTCAATCATATCCATCGTCCCTAACAACACAACATAATATAAATAAATACTAAAATAACTACCACTACTCCATNTTTCCTAGCCTTGGCTAATTGACAAGTTCGACATTGGGAAACAATTCGAGCTACATCCTTCTTCAATGAGGGCCAATAAAATCGATCCTCAACAAGGTCAATGGTGATGTCCTTCCCGAAATGGCCCGATAAACCACCCGCATGTAACTCCCAAACAAGAAAGTCTCGAAGGGACGAACATGGAATACACAGAAGTATTGGTAAACCTATAGTTGACTAGCCCATCAGCCGCAGCTATGGCGAAAAGCAGATCCTTCACCCCTTGCCTTCTCAACTCGGCTTGTGCCCATGTTTGCAAGCCGGAGGTAAAGTTTAAAAGCTTATCCTCCTCAGACATATTCTTAATGTCGAGTAGGAGGGATGAGAACTCCTTCACATAGTCTCGNTGAAGAAAGCCTCGACGAGGGCGTCGAGTTCTTCTGGTGGGGGTGGTTTGTTAGCCCCTTGAACAGTGGCCAAGACTTAGCACGCGACAGACGTGACCATGGCGCAACTCATGGCACGGTCTTGGAACTATGGGCATATGCATCTGGCATATGCGTGCCAATGGCAAGATGGCACGCACAAATCTATGCATGGCATGGGACTTTGCCTATGCATAGCGGACTCGATGGGCGACGGTCCGTAAGCAAACCTAGGCGCTAGACACAGTGCCGGTGGCAAGGTTGAGCACGTGTCGTGGGATAGGCACATGACTGGTGAGCAAGACCTTGGCATGTAAGTCACTGGCATATGCGAGGGCATATGGCACAGTGCATAAGACGTTGATGCGCGCAAGGGCGCAAGGCACAGCGCACACACTGGCAGAGGGCACAGCGGTACACGCAGGCATGCACGTGAGGGCATGTCGTGGCGCGTGACTACGCGAGCACGTACACGGGCACGAGCGAGCACAGGACGAATGTGGCGGGTTTCTAGGCGCACGTCGTGCGCGTGACCAGGACGGTTACGGACGTGGGCCAAATCACGTTCACGGCATG
>MVGT01000427.1:1281-45324 GCA_002174775.1 Macleaya cordata
ATCCCAAGACATTTGCATTGGAGATGCATTTTTTTCAACAATGTCTATTGTGAAGATTTTGTTGCCACGTAGATTAGACATTGTCTTATAAGACATGCCACGTAGATAAGACATTGTCTTATAAGACTTTTGCATTGGAGATGCTCTTAGCATTGAAGATGCTCTTAGTTCTAGACATTCATCTTCACAATGTCTTACGGTCCACATCAGCAAATATTTTCCCTCCAAAATTTTTAGTAATTTTTTAAACAAAATAAGCTTGACCAATTCAAAAATTAAGTGCCACATAAGTTAAAAAGTGATCCCAAGACATTTGCATTGGAGATGCATTTTTTTCAACAATGTCTATTGTGAAGATTTTGTTGCCACGTAGATTAGACATTGTCTTATAAGACATGCCACGTAGATAAGACATTGTCTTATAAGACAATTGCATTGGAGATGCTCTAAGGTTTTGTAGCTAATATTAAGACAAGATTTTTTTAAGGGCCATGTGGAGATGATTAATTTTTTTTGAGGGGAATGTGGATGATTAAAGACTGTGAGGATGATCTCTTAATCATATAGATCATTGTGTTCTAAATCCTCTAACCTAATCAAATGTTTATTAAAATTAAAGATTTTTATGGAAGAATAAAAAATCACCCAACTTTTAAATGGGTTAAAAGTTTTAGAATGATATAATTTTTTGTGAAGATAATACATGTAAGTAAAAGATGCATGAATTTCAGAAAAAAGACTAAAAGGTTGTTATTTATTAAAAAAAAGACTAAACAGTCAATAAGCAACTAATAAAAGCCAACAACAACTTTGCTTAGGTGGTTAGCATCCCTCCTTATAACTTGGAGGTCTTGGGTTCGAAACTCTTTGGATGTGGTATTACCATAGAGTAAAGGCCCATGTAATTTCATATGTATATATATGTGTAGGCACTTCTAAATAAAGTTGATGCGCCCATTAGTGGTGCCCTTTCCTGCACCTGTTGTTGGCAACCTCTATCAGAGATGATATTAAATACAGTTTATGTGTTTCTCACATACCTCTTGTGGTGTATCTAAGCCTTGTTATAACTTGGGCATTAGTCCCTCATCAAAAAATAAATAAAAACAAGCAACTAATAAAAGATATTTTAGACCAATTAATGATAGCTGGGACCAAACAATAATATACCTTGTGAATTTGGAATAATCGGTCGAAATCTCATAAAAAATCATAATATATATATTTGCTTTTCTGTATATTTAACCCTTTATCCTAAGGAAAATATATTTTATTCCTTATGGAAATGCACTAACATACTATAGGAAGTCAAAATAATTCAACTATCATCTAGAAGAAAGATGAATAGAAACAAGAAATGTTCAACTCTCTTCTTGAAGAAATATGAATGAAGAAGGATGAAGCAGATGTTATCAGTCATCTCGAAGAAAGACCAACGATTCTCTCCAGAAAAAGAAAAGCGTATAAGAAGAAATCCGGTGTTATATTTGTAATATAGCTGTATAATATGAGCATTTATGCAAGTGCATGTAAAGATAGTTAAATAATAGTTGTCATTATCATTACTACAAGAAAAAAGGTCTTTTGCGTCAACTTTTTTGCGGCGGCCAAAAAAAGTAGTCGCTAAAACCGTATTTTGTAGCGGATAAATTTACATGTCGCATAAAATCTTTTTTGCGTCTGACTTTTTGCAGCAACCAATGACTTTGACACTAATAACCTATATTTTGCAGCAACTGTGGTATGCGGTTGTCGCAAAAAGACTAATATTTTTTTTGTGCTGCTATGGGTGTGAATTTGGTCGTTGATGAAAATACAAAAATTGTAGTGCCCAAATTTGGCGCCTCAACTTCAGCATCAAGAAACTGTAGTCGTGGTAAAAAAAGTTATCGAAAACATGTTTCTTTGCAGCGGTTTTTATTTTTTGGTTGAAAAATATTTATCTAAATAAAAACTTTAATTAATTTTAGTTTTTGCTGCAATGGGACCGCCGCTAAATAAAACCGGCGGGAGTTTTTTCACTTCCCTCTAAATTTCATTCTTAGCTCGTTTCCTCTCTTTCTCCATTTTCTCTCTCTCAAAATGATTTTGTTTCAACCTAAAAAAGTTACAGAGAGATAAAACTATAGAAATCAAATCGTCTCCTTCACTCCTTTCTTTCTCTGCTCAAATCAAATCCATCGTCCAACATTTTCTCCCTCTCAAAGTCTCAAAATAATGAAGGAGAGAAAGATGAGGCGTCTCTGAGCAAGTATTGATTTCTCCCACTTCTCTCCCCCTCTAACCACTCTCTCTCTCTATCGCTCTGTCTCTCTCCTTGTCTTGCTCTTTCTCTCTCTATCCTTCCTTTGTTCTCAATTTTTCTGACCATTTACTCGATTTCTACTTCTCTGTCTATATTCGAAAAAAACAAGAAGAAGAAGATCAGTTTTGAAAGTTGCAGGGTAGGGTTTTAATTGATTTTTTGTTGCAGTATTAAAATAAACCCTAGAATGATGTGCATTTAATTGTAAAAGGTATTTGTTCTTCTTTTTGTTTAAAATAATCAGTTTGTCCCTTCGATTTATGTAAACAAAACTGAAAATGGTTTTTGCAGGTTAAGATTTTGAATTATTAAAATTAGTTTAGGACTTTTTTATTTAAAATAATGAGTTAGGGCTTCCATTTGGGGGGTTTTTATTTCAGGAAACTAATTTGGGGATTTTTTTCCCGTTTCTGATTCAAGTTTATTTGTTAATTTGGGGATTTGATTCAATCGGTTGATCCAGTTTTATTTTCAATTAATTTTTTTTCAGTTATTATTTAATCTGTATTAGTATAGAATTTGTTGACCCCATTTGTTTAATAACACTCATTTTTCAGTTTAATATCTGTTTGTTTATTTTTTTCAGTTCTTCTTTTTTCAGCTTTGTTATTTTATGTTTTATAGTTTTGACTTTTTTTCCAGTTTTATAGTCTTTGTTCATGCGCTTCCACCGGCACCAATTTCGTCACTATCCAACAAAGCAGGAGATTCTCACTTAGATTTCGGCATCATCATCATCGCCATTGCAGCAGTACTAATGGTATTGATCACTTGAGTAGTTAAAACTTCTAAATTGTGTAAAAGGTATATTCGAAATTTCTAATGTTGATTTTAGTTACTTCCAATCTTTTACAAAATAATAATAATATATTAAAAATATACATTAATAAATATATATAAGTATTAAGTATGAGTTCTGGTAGTGTAATGAGATTATGGAATATGGAGTTGATTACTGAGTTTTTATGTTGATTTTACTTAGTTTCCAAGTATACCTTCAAACAACAACTATATTACAGTATACATTTATGTACAAGTTTACTTTTTGTACATCATGATTCTTTAACTTTTACTCTTTTTATTTCACTTAAAACCTTTCTAGTTCATGTGCAGTTCCTTACCCTACAGGTTCCATTCTATTTTGAGATTAAAGTTCGTTTAATTTATATTTCGGGGATTAGTTTTTTTTCATGTCAATGTTGTAGGTACTCAAATGATCTAGTTGTTTGTATACCATCTACATTTGCTTTTGAACATGAATTCTATTACATTTTTGGTGAAGAAGATTTATAGATACTATATTCTTTTGGCCTAGCTAATTGTTATAGGAGTCATGGTATATTAAAGCAAATTTTGATTGTGCTAATGGGTTAGTACTTAGTTTCATATCTAAAAATATGGTAACTTGTGAAATATCACCTATTCCTAGGTGAAGGTCTAAACCAATAAACATTAATCCAAGTGTTTATGGAAGGGAGATCAATATCTACCTATTTAAAATTTAATTCACAATGAATTCATAATAAGTAGAAATTGAAACAAACAAGTATTGACTTATTCGATTCTCAAATGCGGAATTAAGAGAGAATCGAATATTTCAATCTTGTACAAAAATCATTCATACATATAAGCATTCAACACAAATGATTTTTGTAGACAGGGAAAAACCAAACGGAAAAAACCCCGGGACCTAGTCCAGAAATTATAACTAAGAGTTGTGAGAAATCTTACAACCGTTCACATCAACAACACGAATCCCTCATGCAAACTCGACCGGTCCTTCTCCACAACCCGAATCCACGAATCGCCTCTTTAATGATATGTGCATCTCCAACTCGGAATCCACCAAGCCCCACACTTGTTAGCTTGAATTCACAAGCCTCTTATACGCCTCCAACTCGGAATCACCAAGCCTCGTACTTGTATGCTCGAATCCACGAGCCTGCACCTCGCCGGAACTTCACCGACGAACTCACCGGAACTCCACCGGTGACTGTAATGGTGTTTGAAGATTTGGTGTTTCTTCAACACTCCATGGCTCTCATGCTAGAATAATATGCAAGATCAAGCTAAAATGAAAAGCCACATGAGAGTAGAACAAAATCAACTCTCTTGAAGAAGTTAGCTCAATCTCTCTCAAGATCTTGAAGCCCTAGTTATTGGAGAAGATGACTACAAGGAGTCTCTCAATGGTTTCTCACCCTAAGCTCTCTAACTCTCTTCTTCTTAGATACATAACCTAAAATAGTTTGCTTCTCTTCATTATATAGAGAAGGAGCAAAAATAGAAGTCTTTTAGGTCAAAAGACCAAAAGGGTATGAAGCCCTAGGTCTAAAATTCACGCAACCCAGAAACTCGGGTGCAGGAGTATCGATACTCCAATTGAGGAGTATCGATACTAGCCTGATCTGTTGTCAACGGATCAGAGGAGTATCGATACGCCATATGAGTAGTATCGATACTAGTCTGATCTGAAGTCAATAGATCAGAGGAGTATCGATGCTCCACATGAGTAGTGTCGATACTAGTCTGATCTGAAGTCAACAGATCAGAGGAGTATTGATACTCCATTTTGGCAGTATCGATAGTGGCAGAGAAGTATCGATACTAACCCCAAGGTGAGTATCGATACCAGCCTAGCCTAACTTACAGGCTAAGTCAGTATCGATACCACCTTCAGAGGGTATCGATACCACCTTGCCCATAAGTTAGAAAAGCCTCTAAAATGTATCTAAATGGGTTCTAAATTCATCCTAGCTTATGTGGCTAAGTCCTAATGCATTCTAACCACCTATGAATGATAAACACGGTCACTTACCAACGTGTGGTGAGTTCAGGTGGTGAGTTGAGTCCGATGGCATGCTTTCTCTTCGATCTTCGATGAAGTGTAAGTTTGCACGAAGGATACAACCTAATCTAACTCAAGCATGGACTTACATTTGAGTTCATTGTCTCAGCATTAACATTGACAAACCCAAATGGACCTTTCAATCTCCCCCTTTGTCAATTTCATGAAAAAACCCCATACATAAGAAAATTTCCAAAAGACACACATTACAACATGAATTCTCTTACAATGGACTCAATAAAATGCAATGAACATTGACAAACCCAAAGGGACCTTTCAACTTGAATCCATTAAAAATGTGTAGGTAGTTGGTTTTCAAAGAATATTGGGAACTCTTCTAATTAGTAGCTTTAATTGAATCTTGTTTGTTTTGACATTTTTGTTTTAACTTCTTAATCAAGCATCAATCGATAAAAGTTGGTTGCAAAAGGGTAGGTGCAGCCGTGAGTACTTCCAAGGTTGCAAAGAATTCTTGGAATTTGCTTGGTTACATCGACCTCCTAACCTCGGTGATAATTTTATTGTCCATGTACAAGATGCAAAAATAGGGTGCCATTGCCTAAAAATAAAGTGAAAGAACACATATTAGAGTGGCGAATGTTAAGCACGTACACCTGTTGGACAAAACATGGGAAAAATAAAGAGGTAATTAATATTCGTGATGAGACCACTAATGTTATTGGTGGGGATGATATGCACACAATGTTGCACGATGTATTAAGCAACCCAAACTATCATTGTAGAGATAATACTGAAGTTCCACATGAGCCTAATTCAGATGAACTTAATCTGAATGAGTACATCCTAGATGAGCCAAATGAAGATGTGCAAAATTTTTTCAAATTGTTGAAGGTAGGGGGGACTTGGGTTGGGTCAACCCAACCAACCCAATCCCGACCCGGTATTTGGGCAAGCATGGGCGAAGGTTGTTGGGCATTTGGGCAAGTATGGGCATTATTTTGCCAACCCGTAGTCAAATTTGGGCAAGCATGGGCATAGATAATTGCCAAACCAAGTAACCCGCCCAACCCGAGAAACGTATATATATACTAAGATTTAAATTGATTTCTAACATAGAAATATGTGACCAAAAAAAAGAAAACTCTAATATTGCCAAGTATTTTAAAAGATATAAATAGATAAATATATTAAGTTACTATTATAGGGTGGAGGTATTAAGACCCAAAATAAAAACTTTCCTTTTGTCTCATTATATGTAAAGTAAAATCATAATATTACTTAATAAGTAAAACTCAAAATAGTATAAAGATAATTATGGATTTGGATTTCGTTGTTACTATATTTTGTTTAAAATTTTCATTTATTATGTGAGTAGATTGTTAGTTTGTTTATCTTTTTACACTATAAAGGATATTTTATTTATTTAAGTTTATTATTTATTTTTATTAATTTTTTGTATTAATAATTTCATTCAATCACCTAAATTTATTGAAACATGGGCAACCCGAAGAACCCAAAAAACTCGAAGAACCCGAGAAACCCCACTCGGGCCATGCGTGGGTAAGTCTCTTATAGGTTTTATGGGTTCTATGGGCATTCTAGGCTAATGAGGTACAATGTGGGCATGGCATGTCCAAAGCCTCTAACCCGCCCAACCTGCCCGAGTCCCACCCCTAGTTGAAGGAAGCAGAGACGCCACTATACCCTGGTTGTACAAAAAGTTCAAAGTTATCTTTTCTTATACAGTTGCTACATGTGAAATGTATTAATGGATGGAGTAACAAATATGATAACATTTAATGGATGGAGTAACAAATAGTACAAAGTTAACTTTTCTTATACGGTTGCTACATATACAAAAAAAGATCTTCCAGAGTTTTGGATATTCTTCTTCTTTGTTCTTCAAATGTTCATACGTTTGTGGACACGAGGTACCTTGGTTGTGAATATATAGATCATTAAAAATAATTCATCTTTTCTTGCAACTCAAGCTCAATAAGTTTTCTATGTCAAAGACAATCTATACAAGGATTGGCATGTTGTACTAAAGATGCAACCAAGAGGCTTACATGATATGGGGTTAGAAGTTAAACCGATTTAAGAAGATTCATCATGTACTCACGAAGATTGAACTAATATGGTTGAAAGCATACAAGTTGTGGAGAATTGGACTAGGGATGAAATTGAGGGAGTGGAAGTTGATGAAAATACTACTGAACAAGATCAACCCGCTAACTATAATGATCGCGATCAAGAATTCATTGATGATAGTGATTGTGATCAAGACTTCATTGATGAATATGATGAAGATGAAATTATTTAGCATAAAATTTGTGAATGCCCATCATTGTGAAAATGAATTATTATATCATTGTAGTATGGCAAGATCGATTTGGCAGTATTTTCTGAGGCCTTTCAAGGTTGAATGGGTGACTACAGCGTCTATAATGGACCACGTTTTTTGGTGGAAAATAAAATTTGGAAGAAATAGGGGAAGGAAGATCTGGGAACTACTTCCGTATGCAATATGTTGGACCATATGGTTAGAACGGAATGTAAGAGCATTTGAAAACCAAAAGAATCATGTTCAGGAGATCGTAATCAAAGTGAAGGCGCTCCTATTCCTCTGGGGATCATTAGATAAGATTTTCAGTAACTGTAGTCTCAATGACCTCATGAACAATTGGGAGATAGTAGTTAACTTGTAACTACAAAACAATTACAAAAAAAAACTATAGTTTACTCTACATATTTTATTATCAATAATATCTTAGCCCTTTTCTTCAAAAAAAAAATGAATTATTATATTTTGTTCTTTAAAATTATAAAAATAGCATGTCATTTTCCTATTCCATCTTATATTCTCTTGATTAACATAGCATGAGGATCATAGAGTTTATTATTGATTGAGTTTATGAAAAAAATATTATTGATTGCTTACTAATGCATTTTCTATCTTGTTATTACTAAATATTCATAAGTTTACTGATTGATTTACATAGGTAGGATGTTCGTCGAAATAGTAGTGACGAGCAGGTTCAACATTCCAGTTCTTCTACTACTGGTAAGATAACATAAGCATTTTAATTTAGTTTATACTTAATTAATTGATTGGTCATTATTATATTTTCATATTTCTATACAGCTTCTATTTCCCAACCTCGATGGGTTCGAGGTCCTACTACCCTCCCTAAGTTGATGGGAAAGCAATCAGGTAGTCAAAAAGAGCTATTGGAATGGGATGATATAGGTCGTCATGTTGGGGTCAATCAAATAAAATTTTCAGATAGCATTGGAGTGCTACTAATTACGGATCATCGGTTTTATTGGACAAAGCATTGGCAGAACATATCGGAAGAGGATAAGGATTGGTTATGGATCAACCTTACGGTAATCTTTTTAACATATTTAAAAAAGCCTATTAGTTTTCTAGTTTTTATTATCTTTCTAAAAAAACCTGTTATTGTCTTTAGGTACTTTAGTTAAAGTCTTGATTTCATTGTTTTTACATACTAGGAAATTTGGGACTTGGAAGAAGAACGAAAAGATTTTACCTTGAACAAAATCGTCTCTAGCATATTCAGGAATAAGAAGTCTGTATGGAAAAAGGAAGGGTATAACCGTTACAGGAAAGATGAAGAACGTCTAGCAAATCGACCCAAGCTTTTATATGACGATGAGTGGGTTAAACTTGTGAATTTTTGGAATTCTCTAACTCAACAAGTATATTCAAGTGTTCAAAATTATCATTCTTTATCTCTTTTCATGTCTTAATAAAAAATTATTTACTTTCATTAAATGTATGTAGGCAATATCTGCACGTAATACAACCAACCGAAGCAAACAAAAAGTCAAGCACACAGTAGGTAGAAAAAATTTTGCACAATGCAAAGATGATATGGTATGTATATATGTTCTATATAATTGATTATTTATTCTTATCTTAGTTTAACATGTGCTAACAGTACTTAATTGTGTTTGGACAGGCCAAAGAAGATGGGCCTCCTCCATCTCAAGGTGATTTCTTCATCAGAACCTACACAAATAAAGAAATAAATGATGCTCTTAATGAAGTTTCAAGAACTTACATCGTACGTAGCATATTATTAATTGATAATTATTTTGAACTTTTTCTCTCAACTATTCTACTCATTGGTAATTAATTACATACTTTGCTCTTAATGTAGGAGCAAATGAAAGAAAAAGCAGGACAAGATGAAGATGGAAATCAATTGCCCATTCCTGATGAGATTTATAGGGATGTAATGCCAAATGAACGACATAGACGTGTTAGGGGGAGGGTCAAGGTGTGATCCCGGCTACATTTTTAAGATCCCAAACATCTTATAGTACTTCTACTCAAATCACGGACCTAGAGGAACAAGTATCCGATTTAAAGAGGAAGCTAGAAGAAAAAGAAGTAGAAATGGAGAAACGAATAAAAGAAAGAGATGAGGAGAATGATAAGCGTATGAAGCCCGGGATGAGGAGATTGAGCGGCAAAATGAGGAGCGCGAGAGGCGAATGATGGAGAGGGTAAAACAGATGATTGGTATCTAGCATCAACCTCTTTAGATACCATATACAATAAGTAATTATTTAATTAGTTTTATTACTATAAAAGAATTAGATAGTTTAGTTTATCAAACTTAATTAATCTAGAAAAGAATAGTGCATTAAATCACTCTTAAACTGAACTTATCTATAAACATCTTGTTGGATATAATCTACTTGCCTACTCCAATTTCATTCATCACTGGTGAATTAACTTATCTTTAAAAATGATTTTCATTAAAGAAGGCAATTGAAAAGAGGTATGAGTTACAATGTTGTTGTTTGATGGAGATCAATATATGCCTTACCCATCATCTTTGCTTGAATGCTATTGTTTGTTATGTCATTCTACATGAATTAACAATTCTTTTGTTTATGAATGGAATGAATAGTGTTTAATTGCATGCGATGTTAATTATATTATTTTTAATGTGTCCTAAAAGGAAAGTTCAACGGAATTAATTCCCTGTTTATGCTTTTGTTTGAAAACGAAGGAATGGTCTATTGTGAAAATCAATATGTTCATTAGCTATCATCTTTGTTTCAATTCTTATGTAATTCTCCACTACTAATAGTTTTATTTTATGAGTGGAATGAATGATGTTTAATTGTAGGTGTTGTTAATTAAGTCATTTTAATTGTGTTCTGAAAGGAAAAAGTTCAATGGAATGAAATGAATGAATTATATTAAAAATGGCGTGTAGTTAAGTCACTTTTTCGTATCTTTCAATGAAGTATTGAATAGAATGAATGCATTAAGAGCTGAAACCAATAAAATAAGAAAAAGAGAAACAAGGTAATTATGTATAGTAAACTCATTTTTTTGTTTGATCTTTTATTTTGCAGGATGATTATAGTTGAAGAATGTTGAAATGAAGTTTCTTACTGCTTTTGCTTTTTGAAACAAAACATTAGAAGACTTAATGTGGTTACAAGAGATTTATATTTTTTGGACATGTGTAAGAAAGACCATAGTTGAGGAATACTAGAATAGTCTTAATGTTTTTTTTTGAAACTAAACATTGAAAGACTGAATGTGTGATTAGAGATCTTCATCTATTTTCGATGTGGTTAGTTAAAGATGTTTTGTAATATTGCAAAATTTGCATTGCATTCGATTGATTTAACAGGGACAAAAAACAGGTATAAGATTCCATTGAAAAGAAACTGACTAGAATGAACAGGGAAAAAAATTAGTTTTTTGCAGCAGCCAACAGGACTGTTGCAATAATAGTTAACTGTAAAAAAGTTTTTGCAGCGGCTGAAACTTTGTTGGAAATTGAGATTTTTGCAGCGGCACTCTTTGTCACAAAAAATAATTTAAAAATAAATAAATAAATTAAAAATCTTTTGCCTCAACCATTAGCGTCAATGAAAACCATCGGAAAAGGGCAGTTTTTATTGGGGCTGTGGTTTGGCCACTGCAATAGACTTTCTTGTGACGGAATATTTTTCGTCGGTTGCCGCAAAAAAGTGGTCGCTGCTAAAACCCTTTTGCAACGGTTTTAAAGGCTTTTTGTGACGACATTGGCTGCTGCAATAGTCCTTTTTTCTTGTAGTAGCTGGCCTATAGTTAGAAAGAGTTTCTAGAAGGGTTTGAAGGTCCACAAATAGATGACCTGGCTCTCAAATGTGATTAACTAAGATCTTGAAGAGAAATGGAGGGGTGGTCTCCTCATTTTAGTCTGTGGATGTAGGCCATTAAACCCGAACCACCTAAAACCTTATGTGCACTTTTTACTTTCTCTTTCTACTTTCACTCTCTAGAATTTCTTTCTCTACTTTCTATCTCTGGATCATCTTCCAAAACTTGAAGATTGAAATGAGAGATTTGGTGAGGATAATCGGACCTCTCACATACATCATCCTCACAATAATTAATATTGTTTAAATAATTTCAACCCCATATAAAGTTAATTCAGATTTTTATTGAAGTCATATAACAAAAACCTATTTTTATAGTGGCATTAAAATTTTTATACTAATGTGACTTGTTGTGAAGATGATTGGCATTGTGAAGAATTCACCGTCACAAAAAATCAACCCTTAGATCATTTTTATGTGGGTTCATAGACCAATGTAAATGAAGTGTAACAATAAATGAGATATTAATATAAAAAAGTGAGGGTGTTTTGAGAAAAAAAGGGTGCAACGAGGCGTGCCCTATCCATAATATTACAAAAGAGGTGGAAAAGACCATAATGATGACCAGATTAAACCTCTCAATGGTCAAAATTTATCTATGTATTGACCTTTTCCTATGTTGATGAATTAGTAAAAACTTTCCAAATGATTCAAGAGCTTCGTTTACTTTTAATATGCATATTGATTACAATTAAAAATCATTAATAGTTACCATTAACGGATCCGTAGACATGCTTACATGTACATGCTCATGTGGGGTCACATGAAGTTGATCTAAAGGTTAATTTTTAGTGATGATATTTTCTTCACCATATAAATCATCTTCACAAATAATAATTACTCCTCCATTCTAAAACTTTTAACCCATTGATGATTAGTTTAAAATTTATAATATTTATAGACCGTCCATAAATATTATTAATTTTAAAATTATTAAAAATAATTAAAAATGAGGGAATAGTAAAACCATGAGAGGGAAATAGTTTGTAATTCTTTATAGTCCCGCCTTCCAGACATGACCTAATAAAAAGTACTGATAGATTACAATTGATAGCAATATCATTCATGTTTTTCCTAGGTAAAAAAAGAATGTGATTGTTTTAATATGGATATTTTTTCATATGGCTTTACAGGAATGAAGTGCAAATCAATTTCTTTAGTATTTTAATGCAACTCATATATATGTATATGGTATCCAAAGTCCCTCCGTGCCTTTGTAGATACGAGTCTTATAATCGTAAATTGCCCTCATTTTGATGTGTTTGATTTTTTTTAATTAATATTTTAAACATGGTCTTCACTTTTTGTTGGGTTTTGTTTTCATCCACCATATTTGTAGTTGTACACTTCTCTTGCACCTCTATACGGGTCAATGTGCAGATGACCCAATGATTGATTATTCAACTAAGCCGAACTAAAATTGGAATAATCGGTTCCAGCGGTTTTTGGGTATTTCGATTCTTATTTTCTTTATGTACAAAATAATAAAAACAATAGAAAATCAATAGAAACAAATCAATTTAAATGAGTCAGTTCTGGTTTCTATTAAGTGTATTTTCAGTTCTTACCGATTATCAATGTACCCAAAATCATAATCATTATAATATTAAGATTTCTAGCAATTTCTATTTTTGTTACTATTAATTAGTTCTTAAAAATGTAGAACCAGAATAGGGAAAACTAGTTCCAATTCGGTTGTCGGACAAATGAGTACCCATACATTGACACCATATGCATGGAACATTTTACGTAGGAGACGTACGTGATGCCGTGCTGACTTCAAGCAAGCGCCCACTTCTACCTGTATTTGCCTTGCTTCTCAATTAATATTTAGCATGTTAGTTTCCTAAGAACGACTCTAGGTTTTTCTATTTAACATTAGTTTCTGTTTCTTTTGTATATCTTTATTTTATGTAACGTACGTAGTCTTTGTTTACAAGGCACTTATTGCATGCTTGCTAAAATTTCTAAAATTTCGTTGTTTCCGACGTGTAAAACTAACTTGTAATTTCCAATGCCTATATATATAATAGAGTTATATATACCTTGATGATGAAGACAGACTGAGTTTATCTTCAAGCGATTCTTAGAGCAGATCCTAGGTTTAAAACACAATAAATATATTAAGTAGTGATAGATTTCAGCGAAGTATGAAATCTATCGAGAAGAAAAAACAGATTCAGATCCTATCTAATCCAATCAGGTTGGATTCGAGGAGTCAAGACGACAAGGAACCCCCCAAATTAAGCCTCTGGGGAGATATTGCCTAATGGGTAATTAATGCTTAACTAATATATTTATTTATTTATGCATTAATTAGTTTTCATGTCTTGCCTTTTATATTTATGTATGCATTGTTTTCATGTCCCTTTTAAAAGAGAAGGGGAAAGAGAGAAGAGATAGGATGGGGGAGGTGGTGGTGAGGGTGGCGGCGTGAGGTGGTGGTGGCGGTGAGAGGCGGAGCCCTAATAACAACAGTTAAATTTTTTGATGAAACTTAGGTTAACCAAAAATATCTAGGTCAAATCAAAGCCCATAAACATATTAAAAGTCAATAACAATAGTCGTCCATAATGTGCATCATTAAATATATTAGTATATCTGATTACCTTATTTTCACATCAGTCCTTAATTAATCTAAGGCTCATAATATCTACCGCGCTCGTATGCATAGGCAACGAATAAGGGCCGCCCAAATTAAGGGCTATTTGGTGATGTTAAGGGTTGTTGCTAAGAGCTATCAGGACCAAGTCAAAACTTAGTTAAAAATCAAAACTATACATAGGCTCTGCTTGGTACACCGTGAATGTGGTCGATCACGCTAAACTTGATTTCATGAGTCAGAATTTAATTGGCGAGTCCAGTTAGGACTAGGTTGCTGGCAGGTCAAATTGGATTTTTGACAGGTCTAATTTTAAGAAGCCTAGCTACTTGCAATGAATAGGTGACAGTGTGGGAGAAATCGTATACCTTGGCAGTAGTGGTTATTAGTCTGCATGTTTCTTGTTTCACATGCTATGTACCTTGTACTTCTATGGTAAAGGCTTCATGTGATCATAATTCATGTCTTACCCATTTTTCATGTACATGAAGCTAATTAACAAGAAGAATATTTTACCTCCACATTCTCTCCCTGCACCAACCGTAGTTTTGGGAACTGCTTGAATATCACCTATGCTAACTTGATGAATCCTTGTATTATTCTTTTCGTAGCTTCTTCACCGATCATCTGGCTAATCCTCGTTTGCCGAAACCAGTGGATTATCTTTTCTATACTACTTCTCCTTACTTATTTCCACCTTCCGTGGTGGACGGACAATTAAAGTTTGTTTGATATTCTAAAAAAATTTCTTAAAACCCTTGACGATGTGTTTCCCAGCCCTAATGGATACGATTATAAGCTCCTCCCAGTAGTAGATCCCTACTCTGAGGGATGAAGCTATTTCGATTCCCATACCAGCATACATGAACTTCCTGCTTCAGTTTTCTATATCGTTTCTAATCAATATCACTTCACGAACTTTCAAAACACGTTACGCATCCATAACATTTTAAAAAGTTATAGATATCAAGAAAATATGTTACAAAATTAGCAGTTTAGTAATGCAAATATTCATAGTTCATCATGTGTTTGTAGGTGATTGATGATGCTATCTAATAGTTAATATTTAGTGGGATTTGCAATGAGCTTACAAAATAAATAATCTAAAATTTTTTATTTATTTTTTTCTAATTTATAGAATTTTAATTAGCACCTACAAAAATCGTGAATTTTCACATTTGCGACTATTCACAACGTACCAAGCAGGGCATGCAAAAATATCCTCAATTAAGGGCTACTTAATTAAACTCAGTTAATAAATTAATATAACTAATGATTACAAAATAATTGGTTATAGCCCGTGCTAACCAATATCCTCATAACACATTACATATATTGGCCTACAAAAAAAATTTAGGCCATGTCTGATTCGTGATCTACAATCACAATCATTTTTCTTAAACAAAAGATACAAAACTATCCTCCATCAATACACATATTTGATTAGGTTCTTAATTTTCATACATCTCTAGAGGTTAAAAAAAAATCTCAAATTCTAAAAACAAAGAAATAGTGTTATTTGTGTTTTTAAATGAATGTGAAAGGAAAAATTAGTCAAAAACCCCTACTTAAAACATATTTAAGAATTTAGCCCAACAAATATTTTCTTTTAGTTTAAGGCCCCTAGGTAACTGACTAAAACCTTAGAAAACATTTGTTATAGACTAAATCTTAAAATACGTGGAGTTTTTTTGGCCAAAATCCTCCAAAAAATAATTTTTGAAAACTAATTTTTGGATCATGAACCAAACAGGCCAAGAACTGACAGTTGGTATTGGTGATCAAGGAAATTTAAGTAGTGCCTGCTCAAAAAAAAAAAAAGAAAAGAAATTTAAGTAGTGAATGTGCTTCTTTCTTAGGATGAAAAACTCCTGGTTGCGGATGACTTATCTTGGGCTTTTTATTGGGGGGTTGGCAAGAGTGAAGAAAAGTTACGACTCACTAATTTAGGGCGTTGGCATTGGTTAGGGGTCTAGGCATTTGTAAAAAGTAGCTATGAATCAAGCATTGCTCTTTAAATATCTTTTAAGGTACTAAGGGGAGGGAGAAGAAAAAAAATAGTGTCTTGAGGAAATTATTATTGAAAATTTTTCCCCCGCCCCCTATGTTTGATTCGAATTCAAAGTAAACAGAGTCTAATGCATTATTGGCAATGTTTGCCTCGACAACAAATTATTGAAATATACCTAGACGTTTCTTCTTTGCTAGAAACTCTTCCGCCATCGTCAATTGATTCATCATCTCTAGAAGAGATGATGTCATCCTGTTCATGTTGAAGTTCAACTTGAACTAAGAGAAGGAAGGCGGGAGAGATGCAAGAATAACGTCCTCCTTGAACTCGTCGTCAAGTACGAATCCTAGGGTCTCGAGTTCCTAAAATGGACCCATCATGGCGAACATGTGATCATGAATGAGTGTTCATAAGCTTCCTAAGCATTATATCCAAATTTCTTTTCCAATCCACAAAATTTGGTCCGGTCAATTGATTCTCTTTCAGAATAATATGTAACGGGCCGAAACTCGACATCTATTACCATGCAATTAAAACAAAAATAAACTACAGTGAGATAATATAAATTTTAAAAAACTTTAATTAATAGCAATTCCCTCTTATATTACTATAAATATCGGATAACTGATTGTGTATACAGACATCAATCCTATAAGATATCTGTATGCATACCAAAACAGTTGAAATCTCATTTCATCAAAAGAACCTATCCTGGCATCTCATGTCAAAGTTGTTTTGACATCCGATTTTGTTCAGACCCCCTAAATTAATGATAAATACTCGTTCCTATGGGAGGCCTTCTTTATTCATCATTTAGTTAAGTGTGGTCCACCATCTCAGTTCAGAATGCTAGAAAATATAGAAACAGTCTCTTATGGGAGATCTCTTTTTACACTCTAGTCCGAATACCGTGCTTATTAAAGAATCCAAGCCAATAAGCTGCTAGGTTGTACTATTCCTATGTGCATTAGACCCCTAGCCTTATTTTTGAACCGACGATGGAGGGTCGTGGGATTGAGTTTCCATGAACACAATCCCTCTCCCACTTAATTAATTAAAATGAAGAATATATTTTAAAATTATGTATCTCAGCACTAAACATACGTCACATGCATTTAGTAAATAATACATTAAATAATTAATTAATATATATAATTCACTTACAACTTTCAGAAAAACTTTCTCAAAAGTTTTCAAGAGTAAATAGGTACTTTAGGATCACATTGAATTGGGTACTAAGTCACTAAACACTGAAAAATACCTAAAAATTTTTAGTTTGTCCCAAAACTCTAAAAAGTAAGTACCTAGACCCATATGCGCTGAACCGAAGAAAAACAGAAGATAATCGGCTAAAAAACCTAAGAAAAGAGCCAGAACCCATCCGGTTCAGTTCCTGGTTCGGTTCGGGTTAGACCGGACTGGACTGAACCAACCAGAACTGACCGATTGACTCGGTCTGACCCGAGTTGGACCGTCCAACCCGTCTGACTCGGTCGAGTTAGACGAGTAAACCTGGTCGGGTCCCGGGTCGGGTCAACGGGTCGGGCCGTGGGTCGGGTTCCTTAAGCTTTAAAACCCTGTGGGGCTTTACCGTAAGCCTATTTTATAACTTATTTTGATTTGTTTTAAACTAATACCGGGCCTAACCAACTAAGCCCATTAGCACCTAAAACAAACCCAAGACTAATTATTTTCACCAAAACTCATCCCTAACTGAACCTATTGATTCTCCATGCCCTACCCTAATGGGTTATGGGCTCATCTTGTTATAAGCCCACCAGAATCAAATAAATTGATTCCGGGCTTTTAATAATACCAAGCCCATGATATAAGTTTAGCCCATTTAGTTTTTATTAGACTTAATAGTTTAGCTTATAAACTACTGTTGGGCCTGTTTCCAGAGTCCAATAGCTTTAAAACCAAACTAATAAGTTTCAATACAAACCAAAACTGAAGCCCAAATACGTATAACCCATTAACCTGGTTTCTAAAAACAAAAAACAAAACAGTATGTTTTGTAACTTTTAGAAACCGTACCTAACAAACCTTTTTTTTTATTTTAAAACAAATAAAATATTTAGTAAATAAAAGTTTCTAAAACTCAGATTTAGAAAATAAGTTTTGTTCTAAATAAAATCCGTTTTAGAAACTATCAACCCTTTTCCTTTTTGTGACACAAACTAGTACCCTTCAAGAATTAAAAATTCTAATGCAATTAAATCCTAAAACTAATTGAATTATATATATATATATCAATTAATCAACCACAATTCTAACAATTAAAATTATGGATCAACTTTTATTAATTAATATGTTCCCAATCAATTTGTGACTAATTGGGACCATACTAATTTAGAGCCTTTTAGGATTTTAATTATTTAATCACATTAAATAAAATAACTAGGGTTTATAAAACTCAAAAACCACCCAAAGGGCTGCCATGGCTCCTCCCTCTTGCTCTTCTTCTTTTCTTCCATCTTGATCTCCATAAAAAAATAAGCAAACCTAAAGAACTAATTTTACATCCATCCTATATCTTTTTGTGCAAAGGTATACATCAAATCTAATTTAAACAGAATTAATTAAATAGGCTAGGGAAACCAAGAACTTCGTTGCTTGCCATTTACACGCCACCAAATCCTATACATTAAACTAGAACAAAATCATAAACCAATAATTAAAGAATTTAATCTAGGTAAACTGATCCACGATTTGTACAAAATAAAATAGACACATTAACTGGATTGGACATGGCTCTTATACCACTGTTGGGAATCGATTATACCAGTTTAAAAACACAACAGAAAAATTAGGGCTAAAAAATTTAAATCGATTCCTTAAAGTCCGTCCAACTGTTAATGGAATCTTTTAGAAAAGGATATAAATCATACCTTTGGAGCGTGAACTGTATCTCCAAAATTTTGCTTTTAGATAATGACGATCCCACAAACAAATCTACCAAAATGGATCATCAAGTTGTACTGCGGTTGATGAGAAAACTGCTCACAACTAGAACCGTAAACTCAAAAACTCAGCTGGAGTATTTTAAATATATCTATCTGCTCGTTAATCCTTTTCGCCTAGATGTTATATGTTGTTCATAGGAAATTTAATTTCCTACAACTTTCTCAGAAATAACTGACCTTCAATTCTTCTCCGAAGTGCCTCAAACATCGACTTTTTCTTTCTCCGGGATTTTATTACGAATTTTAGAAACCCAAAACCTAGGGTTTTCTTTTTCTCTCAACTTGAAGTATTAGAACACACACTAAAAGGGTAGGGAGAGGGTGACGTTTTTCTCTTGTGTGGATAGAGTGGGACGCCGCTCTCTATTTATAATAGAGAGATCCCCAATCCCTTTTAGATGCTAAGTCTAATTAGGTCTTGTTGGGTCCCACACTTTTAGGATTTTAAATATTTAAAATTCTAACTTTAGTGTCTCACACAAAATAGAATTACTAAATATTTTAATTACAAATAACTCCACCAAATATTTATAATTGAACCTCCATAAATATGGATATTATAAAAAACTCTTCCACTGTTATTACTATAATTAAGTCCCTCAAATATTTTATGACATTCGTAAATGTCCCTGGCTTTATATTTATTTACTTGTCAGTGCCTAGGGTGTATTTACATATTTTGACCCTGACCATTACCTATGTATAAACTCCAATGATCTAATAAATCTCTCAAATAAGTTGGAAGACCACTGGCCAGTCTAGATCAACGGATCCTGCAACATGATTCAGGTGAACGTTATTTCATGTGGATTCCTTATTGAATTAACTTATTCATATTATGGAATAAATGACCATCCATCTTACTCAGAATACTGGATCACGTTTTCGTTTCTGACCTCACTGATTAGCAAAACAAAACAGTTCACTACTCTCAATTAAGTTATACATTAATTCTCAAGATTAAGAACTAATTATAATAACAATATTTGTTATGATTATTTATTATTAACTGACATTAAATAATAATCATCCTTTGACTTGTTCTATGTAATTTGATTATATCAACATATTGGACTAGGAGTCAGTACTCTTGTGACGGAGATACATCAACTGATTAAGTGATTTTTTGTAGAGTTAACAAAATGACCTGCTACGCCAGCTAAGCAGATAGGATTAGGGTTAGGATTTTCTAATTTGTTACGCCTTCAACCCTATCACTTTTAGGGTCGACACTAACCCGTATAACTATTTTATATAAGAAAATACTAAACGGATAGTGTTAGGGTTTGAAAAATTGACCCGTTTTACAAAATTGTTAATTTAACTTACCCCCTTAGAATAATCTGTAACGCCCCGTACCCCAAAATACAAGGGACATTACCATCAGTCTACCGCGAGACTCAATTCCGGCAGAGTCTCCCCTGTAAACTGGACCTTTCGTCACCTAATAGACACAGTGCATATAATAATTTACGCAACGGAAGCAAATTTAAACAAGGATATGCACTACAAATTTGCCACCCATTTTTTTTTCTCAACTCAACTGAAATCCCAACGAAGTAGGACCAGGAGGAACCTGCAACAACTACGACATTCACATTTCTCACAAAATAAGGATATAACTGTGATAGAATATATAGTTATGTTTGTTGTTTTCCTGCCAAAATATATATAGTGGAAGAAGATAAGGTAAGAGTTGTTTACACAAAAAGAAAACCAAGTGTCATAAGGCTCACAACCGAGCCATCAATAGTAGCCAAAACACCTACTGTGAACGAAGGGAGGGAAACCTACGTAAATTTCAAAACAGGAGTCCCTCGCGAAGGACCTCGTCACAGCACCAACCAGGATCCTATCTCGATCCTCAACTGTCAGCTGTAAAGCCACGAAAATAAATGGGTGAGAAACTCAGTAGGTAGATCAACCATCCTAATATCATCACATGCAGCGATAAACCCGATAACAACTCAAGCATTTATAAAAGCAATGCATAATATATAGTTTGGTTGAAACATCAAGAAATCCTGCATATATGTACATACAAACAACAGTAGTGTACTTCTGCTAGTGTAGCCAAGGAACACGACCGGGTTACCCCAGTCAGAATTATCTCGAGAATCAGAACCAAGTACAACGATTGACGACTGCAGACTAGACAAGGGCCCCCAACTAATCCAGAGAAGGTTCCCCGACAACCTTCCCCCGCGTCTAACACCCATCGGGCAGGCATGCGAACCTCAGCTAAACTAGTTACTCGACACCACCACAAACATGGTTTACCAGGAAATAATCGTGACTTCCCAGACTTCCCTAGATGTACCTGTCTCCCTGACGTCCCATTCCGCCCTGAAGACAGAAACACCTAGCAAAGTCTCAGATGGTGTACCATGTCCGGATAAGCATGGTCCACCATCCTTGTAGAAAATCCTCAACTTTTCACAAGTTCACCTTAGTGATAATATATAGTAGTTTTATATAGGTTGTGTCTTTTAAGTTAAAGTTCGAAAACTGTTTTGGAAGAACCCTCTTGAAAACCGAAGTCCTTTTGTAGAAATTCCCTTTTTCCCAAATATCTTCTCTTTTGAAAATCCACATACAACAAGTGTAACTGGTACTAAGGGTGAGGGACCATGGCAAACCAACTCACCCACCCCCGTAAGGGTGAGGATCCCTGGCAAGCCAAACACACTCACCCCTGGGTGCCGGACCATGGCAAGCCAACTCACCCACCCCCGTAAGGGTGAGGATCCCTGGCAGGCCAACCCACGCACCCAAGTCTGCGGGACCTGGCAAACCAACTCACCCACCCCCGTAAGGGTGAGGATCCCTGGCAGCCAACACACACAGATCACTCGGGCGGGAATCCGAGTGGAAGTAACACAAACACCAGTCCACCTAAGGCATACACGGTTCCCCGTGTCGTCGTGAACCCTATCAAGCCCGGTAGTGAGACGCCACTACCGACTTTAGGCGGTCACGGGAGAAATCCTTTTTGTCACATTTTCAAAGTTAGGTTCTCACATCGAGAAAACACTCGATAAAACAGGCTTCCGTCTCTTTCAAAGGTTTTCAAAAGCATTAAACAGGGTTTTCCAAACATAACCATCCTTTCATTTGTGTGAATCATAGCAGTAAAATTGAAGTTACACAGTTCACAAATTCCATGAGAAACATTTCATAAGACATGATATATGTTAAAGCATGCATTGTTTCCATATTAAAATCGGTTTCTCAATGGTTTCATCAGCTCATAAGTTCGTTGTTAACCGTGAGTTTCATGCCATGCTTACATACAAAGATACATATATAATAGTTGAAACATGCATTTAAAGGTTGGGTGCTTATTAAGATGAATTGACCACCTACCTCTAGCGGTACAGGAACTAATCCTCCTCACCCAGAGAGTTAGAAGCACCCAGCTCACCAGCTGGACAAAGAAACAAAAGAGAAAATTAGGTTCTAGTACTTAGAACCAAAAATAAAAGGGATAAAAGAGAAACAACAAGAATTTAAAATCAAGAAAACATCAATGACTTAGAGTACTACTCTAAGCTTCAACAGTTAGCAAGGTTAGTACTATCCTGCTTCAACGTCTCTAAACAACCCATATCCATCGAAGGCAAGGTGGGACCCCACCTAAAGCCTCAAATAAGGCGAATTTCATCGTTGGTCGTCTAATTAAATAGGACTCCTCAAGAATAGCACAAAAGACAACCTATCCCATAATTTCCATCTTCGGCTTAAGACCGATCTCTATAGCCCTCAACCGGATAGTTGTTGCAGGTTCCTCCTGGTCCTACATCGTTGGGATTTCAGTTGAGTTGAGAAAAAAAAATGGGTGGCAAATTTGTAGTGCATATCCTTGTTTAAATTTGCTTCCGTTGCGTAAATTATTATATGCACTGTGTCTATTAGGTGACGAAAGGTCCAGTTTACAGGGAAGACTCTACCGGAATTGAGTCTCGCGGTAGACTGATGGTAATGCCCCTTGTATTTGGGGCACGGGGCGTTACATAATCCGCGATTTGGACTTACCCCCCTCAAAGATCACGTAATTAGGTTACCCCCTTCAAACTGACGATTTCCGTGATTTTGCCATTTGAATGCACACATGTGTCTCGCACGCACCCATTCTTGACGAAAATACCCCTCACTCTCTATTCACATGATTCACTTAAGTAGCACTTATTTTTTATACCTAAAATATCCCCATATGTGCATTCCCAAACCCCTTGCTTCACTCCTTCACTCCATTTGCTTAATCTAAAACATTCTTCTTAGATTTGAAGTTTATTTACCCTAACCCTAAAATGGGTGGAGATGGTGAAATCTGTGGAGATGGTACTTTCGGTAATCGTCAAAAGGTAAACACAATCCTGAAATTTCTTTCAAGACTTACTGATTTAAAAGCTGTGGGTTAATTCAAATTACAATAGGGGGTAAGTTAAAATTTAAAAAAAAAATGATTTTGAATCATTTGATCTGTGGGTTCATCATTCTCATACGAAAAATCTTGAAAACCAGCCTTTTTACACCTTAATCCAAGCTCAGCTGCGTGGTCTCTTCGTTGTTTAAAAAAAAACCTAGAAATGGTTTCGAGGTTAAGTTAAATTAACCTAATAGAAATTTTTTTAGAGTTTATCATATAATTATTGAAGCTCTCAGCAATTGCATGTTTCATAAAATTAAGGTTTATGGTAGGTAAAATCTCTACTTTGTTAATCATTTGGGAAACAATGATGATTTTAGATTTAGGATTTTTTGGGGGAGTTGGAGATGGAATTTCTGGTCCATGGTGTTGGGTGGGGAAGAAGAAGGTCAAGGTTATGAGATTAATCTTAACCATCGGATCTGAAGTTGTAAGATGGACCGTAGGATTAATCCTATAGGTTAGGTACCCTAAGTAATGCACATGCTATACACATGATGGTCTTTTTTTTCATAAATGTGAGCGTGCGAAATGCACGTATGCCTTCAAACACTAAAAGTACAGAAACCTTGAGTTTGAGGGCGGTAAGTCAATTATGTAATCTTTGGGGGGAGGGGGGATATGTCCAAATCTCCATTATTTCTAGGGGGTAAGTTAAATTAACCCTTTTATAAACTAGCCAATGTTAGGGTTTGATAATCTTGACCCATTAACTGGCCAACCCGCGCAGGGTCGACCCTAATCCGACTCTTTGCTAGGTCTAGTTCGTTATTCAACTAGGACCACCATAGTGGTCCAATCTTGAACTTGGCCAGTTCTTTAGTGGTCCGGTTAATTTTAATACCAAGATAAGGAAAATACAATTTCAGAGCATGATTTTTCAAAAAAAATTTAATATTTCAGTATGAAAACGATAACATATATCAAAGAGTCAAGACTCCCAGATGAAGCGTGTCAATAACATGTCTATTAAGCATGTCCATAGATCCCGACTCTATATCAAAAGGTCTAACATGCTATTACGTAAGGTGGGACTCAGGTGGGTTGGGCAGGTCAGAGGCTTTGGACTTGCCAAGTCCGTATTGACCTCGTTTAGTCTATTGCGACCATAGAACCCACAAAATTCGTATAGAGACTACCCACGCATTACCCAAGTAGGCTTTTCAGGTTCTTCGGGTTGCCTAAATTTTAATAAATGTAGGTGATTTGATGAGCTTATTCATACAAAATAAATAAAAATAAATAAATAAAAATTTAATTAAATAAAATTTCCTTCATAGTTTTGAAAGATAAATTAGCTAACAATTAATAAATAAAAAGAAGGTTTTATAATCTTCTGAGTTTTACTTATTAAGTAACAAAAATCTTTTTGACTTTACATATAATGAGTTAAATGAAAAGTTTTCATTTTGGATCTTAATACCTCCATCCTATATTAGTAATTTAATATATTTATCAATTTATATCTTTCAAAATACGTGACAAAAGAATTTTTTTAGACAACATATTTCGATATTATAAATTAATTAAAATCTTAATGTATATATATAAATAACAATTTCTCTGGTTGGGCAGGTTGTTCGGGTTAGCAATTATCTCTGCCCGTGCTTGGCCAAATTCAACTTCGGGTTGGCCCAATAATACACATACTTGCCTAAATGTCCATCAACTTTTATCCATGCTTGCCCAAATATCAGATCAGTTCCGGATTGGTCGGGTTGACCCAACCCAAGTCCCACCCCTACTATTATGTTAAGGAAAATTGTAAAGACACCCCTGAAATGTTATTGGCAGGTCGATCGGGTTAGACTTGGTCAATTTAATTTCACTCTATAATTACTAGTGGCAGTCCCCAGTTTGATCAAACCTCCTCTTCCTTCTTCTTTTTTTTACTTTCTCTCTTTAAGTCTTTGGAAAGAGAGAGTCGAGTGGATTTTTGGGTTTTGAGGGTTTTCTCTAATGGTCAACTTCATTTGACCGAAATAGAAGGTGCCTATAAAATTGGGGCCTGCCAACACTAATAAAAGCAAATTCAAGTATGTACAATCAAGGCCTGCCAATAAAATTTTGGAGGGTGCCTATAAAACGACTCCAATGTTAATAAGAGTAAGGAAAGGAAAGGAAAAAAAACGAAAAGAAAAAAAGACTATGGTAAAATAAGGGCTTCGAGCATCGAGCCAGCTGAAGTCAAATCGAGTTGTGACTTGTGAACTTATTAATCATGGACCACTCCAACCTAATTTTGGAGTTGAGTTGTTTAGCTCAAGCCCAACCCAAGCAAAGGCATTTTCAGGCCAACCTCGATTAGGGTAAGGTTGGGTTGGTCAACTTGGTCTGCTATTGGTTAGGTTGGCATATGCCACATGCTGTAAAACAGGTCTGGCTCTGAGATAAGCGAGCGTTGCTTTGAGATCTTAACTGTTGAATGTCGTGGAATTATTTTTATATGTTATGCATGATGAAAAATATTTAGATATTTAAGAAAGAAATAATAATGCTAGAAGTACTTCTAGAATGACTCCCAGGATGACTTCCAAGATAAGGTGGCAAGATCTGCTTGTGTAAAGATGTTATTTACTTTTTCAAATTTGAAGCAGATCTTGCCACCTCGTCCTGAGAGTCATCCTGGAAGTACTTCTAGCATTGTCCTAAGAAAAAATACATGTACTTACATGGGGGGCCTTTTTTCGAGTTTGTTTGGGGCCTCTACAATCTCAAAAGTATAGGTTTGGGTTAGCAAGTAATGTCTGTTTTTTTAGTACAAACATGATTCAAATTCTGTTTTTGCATTGAATAAATCAGAAACATTGGGGGGCATGCTAGAGCATATGAGTACTCTATATATATGTTGTCGATAGTTGATATAAATACATAATAAGTAAATGTATACGTGTCATATTAGTATGAAGAGTTTAGAAATGATTGTTTGTAATGCGCTGAATGGAATTAAAGGGGAAAATTTGAAAATTGTAAACTTAAGGGCCTATATAAACCCCTCGTCTGTAATTTAGTAGACATAAATAACATACTAGTTTTCAGTGATTGCTACTTTCTCTCTCAACTGTAGATTTTCAACATTTATAGTTTGGCGCCGTATGTGGGAAAGTTTCCCTCACTTTGTGATCAATCATCACAAACTGCAAAGAATTCACAAGATTTCGGAGAGAAAAAAGTCACTTTTGAAGCTTCCTTTGATCGACAACAATGGCTCGGCAAAGCGAACGGTGACGAATCTAACTTCAAATCTGCAAGAAGTCAGAAAAAACTAAAAGAAATGGCTAAAAATCAATTGGAGCAACAAAACGCTTTGGCTGAACTCAAACGACAAAATGAAAATCTGCAAAAGAGAAATGAAGATTTGGATGAGAGAATTTCTGCTGCGCGACTTCGAGAGAATGAAAAAGAAGTTGAGGAAGTGAATCGAAGTTATTCAATGGCAAACAAAGATGACCAGAGGAAGAAGAAAAGCAAATACATCATAGAAGATGTAAGAGAGTCAACAAATGATAAAAATGAAAAAGAGGACTTAAAAGAAGAAATCCAAAGAATGCTGGAACAGAAAATGAAGATGTTTAATGATGCTGTAAAAGACATCAAAGGAAAAGATCCAGAGAAATGGATGACGTAAATTGTAAAAAATGTTCAAGGCTTTCCTCTAATTGCAGAATTGGAAGATCAAGAACTTCCAAAGGATATTCAATTTCTTAAATTTAAGCTTTATGATGGAACAGAGGATCCAACCGAGCATTTGAGAAACTACAAGCAAACAATGAAGATCTGGGAGAAAAATAAATCTATAATGTGCAAATTGTTCTCTTTGAGTCTTCACAGAGAAGCAGCAACTTGGTACGATAGCTTAGCCCCGGCTTCAATTTCAAGCTGGCAGGAATTGTAGAGAGTATTTTTAAAGCAATACATTCATAGTCGAAAAGCAAAACTAGGAATGGAAGCTTTAAGTAATCTAAAACAAGAAAGAGGAGAATATTTGAGAAGTTATACAAGGAGATTTCAGGCTCTGCTGTCAGCCATTGGGAAGGTAGATGAGAATGCTGCGATATTGTACTTCAGACAAGGTTTGGATAGACAATTAGACTTATTCTTCATATTGGTAGGAAGATTACCAACAAGCATGGAAGAATTATTGCAAAAAGCTGAAAAATATTCTAATATTGAGGAAGGAATCCAAAAATGGGGATTGTCGCCACGAATTCCAGTTTATAGAGTTCAACAGCAAGATCACGAAGAATTGAATCCAAATTTGCAAAGTGATCAAGCAGTTTTATCTAAGGCATTTTTATCTGTTTCGCCAAACATTGCAATGGTGAATAGAAGAAACAAAGTTCATACACCAAGTCCTCAGACTTTCAAAAGAGGACGAGGAAAAGAAAATGAAAAGTGAAATCAGGATAAAAGACCAAAATTTGAAGATAAGGTATTTACCAGATTGAATATTCCACTTGACAGAATTTTAGTTGAGATATAGTTTGAAGAGTATTTTCGTTGGCCAAAGATGCAAGTTGAAACGCAATTAACTGGGCCAGGAATAAACATGAATGAATATTGCCATTATCACCGACGTGCAGGATATTTAACAACGGTGTGTAGACATTTAAAAAGTTATATCCAGGAACTTGTAGAAGAAGGGAAGCTTGATAAATTTGTTGCCAAAAATGAAAAACAGTGTAATGATCAAGCAAATTTGGATTTGTAAGTGTCTACGTGGAGTGGTGAATATGATATTTGCAGCGGTAAACTCTTTGCATACTGCAAATTCGGTATTAAAAAGTATATCTCGCATAAATGCAAGAATGGAAAAACAAAAGCAACTGATAATTGAAGGAAGTCAGGACAACACTTCAAAGTGGAAAAGTCAGCCAATAACATTTTCTACGGTAGACTTAATTGGGAAAGATTTTCTGCATTTTGATGCTTTGGTAATAACACTTTTCATAGATAATTGGGAAGTTCGAAAGATTCTTGTTGATCGTGGAAGTTCAGCTGATATATTATTTTATTCAGCTTATCAAAAAATGAAGGATCTTAATTCAGAATTAAGCCCTTCAAGTTTATCTTTGTTTGGCTTTAATGGTTCGAAAGCTAAACCTAAGGGTGAAATAACCCTGGCGATAAAGGCTGGTTCTATTGAAATCCCAGTCAGTTTTAGTATTGTCAAAGCAGAATCCCCATTCAACGCAATATTAGGGAGACGTTGGATTCATCAAATGAAAGCTGTTCCATCTTCCTATCATCAGAACTTGAAGTTCCCAGCTCCTGATGGAATAATGAAAATTCAAGGGGATCAAGATTCAGTGAAGACATGTCATTCTTTGTTAGTAAAGACAGTAATTTAGCAGGAAAAAAGGAAAAGAGTAGAGCCAAAAGCAAAAAAACCAAAAATAGAGCATGGGAATGTCTCACAAAATTCGCAAGCTACCAATGAAGAAAAGGTAATGGAAATTGATGAACAAGATGAACCAATGGAAGAAGGAGAAATCGCTGAACAGGCAAAATAGCAATTACAAAATAAGGCTTCATCAGGGGATAATAATATGAATTTGGTAATGGAACCTGTTGAAGAAATAAATTTAGGCATGGAAGGAGAGCAGAAAATAACTTTCATCAGAACAATAATGGAGCCAGAAATAAAGGAAGATCTAGTCCAATTGTTAAAAAAATGTGGATTTATTTGTATGGAAAATGGAAGACATGCCTGGTATTGATCCATCGGTTGCCTGTCATCGTTTGAATGTAGATCCAAACTTCAAGCCACTAAAACAAAAACAGAGGAAGTTGGCTTTAGCCTTAAGAGAAGCAGTTGAAGAAGAGTTAGATAAACTCATAAGGTCGAACTTTATCAAAGAGGTCTTATATCTTGAGTGGGTTACAAATATGGTGGTTGTACCCAAGAAAAACGGTCATGAGTTAATGTCCTTCATGGGTGGTTATTCAGGGTATAACTAGATTCCAATGCTTAAGGAAGACGAAGAATGATGGTATCTAAAATCTTCTCTGATATGATTGGAAAAACAATGGAAGTTTATGTCGATGAAACGTTGGTGAAGAATAAGTTTAAATACTCACATTTGACTGTTTTAAGTACAGCTTTGACAGGTTCAGAAAGTTCAATATGAGAATTAATCCTGTAAAGTGTATATTTAGTGTGACATCAGGAAAGTTTTTGGGGCATCTGGTCACTAAAAGAGGAATTGTTGATCCTTTAAAAATAAAAGCATTGATGGATATGACATCTCCATCTTCGATTAAAGAGGTACAAAAGTTAAATGGACATTTAGCTTCATTAAATCGATTTATTTCCAGATCATCTGATAAATGCAAACCATTTTTTGCATTACTTAAGAACAATAAAAAATTTGAATGGAATACTAATTGTGAGGAAGCTTTTCAGAAACTGAAGCAGTACCTTGGGAATGCCCCATTCTTGTCAAAACCAGTCGAAGGAGAAATACTGATTCTTTATTTGGCAGCAATAACCTTTTCAGTAGGTGCAGTATTATTAAAGGAAGAAGAAAAGGTAGAAAAACCAATTTATTTCATTAGCAAAACCTTGTCTGATTCTGAGAGAAAATATCAGAAGATTGAAAAAATGTTATTTGCACTGTTATATGCTTCTCAAAAATTGAGACCTTATTTTCAGGGGCATACGATCAAAGTTCTGACTACTTGTCTGCTAAAAGCTAGAATTGAAAAAAGTGATAAAATCAGAAGAATAGCTAAGTGGGCGATACTGCTCTCTCAATTTGACATTCAATTTGAAGCACGTACCGCTAAAAAAGGACAAGTCATTGCAGATTTTCCATTATCTGAAGTTGAAAATGATGAACAAATGGATAAGATAATAGAGTTCCCAATGGAAACTCTAGACAGAAATGAAGATGAGGCAGAAGAATTAGGTCGAAGCTTATGAAAATTATATGTTGATGGATCATCAAATAATGAAGGTGCAAGAGTTGGTGTCGTCTTAGTTACACCAGAAGAAAAATATTTTGTGCAAACATTTAGATTGGAGTTTCAGGCAACAAATAATGAAGCAGAGTATGAAGCAGTTATACAAGGATTGCATTTGGCGAAAGAATTAAATGTCAAGAACTTAAAAGTCTTCAGTGACTCTCAGTTGGTAGTTCAACAATTGAACAATGTCTACTTGACAAAAGATATAAGAATGCTTCGGTATGTCGAAAAGATAAAATTGCGAGCACAAATGCTGAAAGAGGGTCAGTTCAAGCAAATTCCAAGAACTGATAATAGGCATGCAGACGTGTTAGCTTTCCTTGCCTAAAAAATGTAAGACAGAGAGGTGCGTCAGATTCCAATTGGAAGATTATTGAGATCATCAATTGAGGAGTTAGAAGTTCAATTTTGTTCTTTGCATATTGAAGAAGAAGATTGGAGACTTCCAATCCTCAATTATCTTCAAAAGAACGAACTTCCAAGAGATAAGAAAAAAGCTTTTAAGATCGTAACAAAATCATCTCGATATGAGGTTCGAAATGGTATACTATATCGTAAAACATATTTGGGGCCATTGTTACGATGTTTATCTTAGTCAGAAGCTCAGGAAGTTCTAAACGATATACATAGAGGGGATTGTGGAAATCATGCCAGAAAGAGATCTCTTGCCAATAAAGCAAAGAGTCAGGGATACTTTTGCCATACATGCAAGCTGATGCTTCCAAAATAGTGAAATATTGTGAAGAGTGTCAAAGATTTGGAAAGAAAATAAAGGCACCGGTTGAACAGCTGCAATCAATATTAAGTCCATGGCCTTTTGCACTATAGGGGCTAGATATTATGAGACCATTTCCAAAGGCACAAATAAAACACAGATTTCTCTTGGTTGCAACTGATTATTTCACAAAATGGATTGAAGCTGTTCCATTTGAAAGAATCAAGTCACAAGAGGTTTTCAAATTCTTATAGGAGCATATAATATGTCGTTTTGGAATACCCGCGTGTATAATGGCAGATAATAGACCTCAGTTCAAAGGGAAAGAAGTAGCTTTATTTTGCGAAGCTTATGGAATACAACAGAAATTCTCGACTCCGAATTATCCACAAGGAAATGGATAAGCTGAGGCCACCAATAAATCTATGTTGAATAATTTAAAGAAAAAACTGGACAAAGCCAAGGGAAAATGGGTTGAAGAATTACCAGGAGTTCTATGGGAATATAGAACAACCCCAAGGGAACCAACTAAAGAGTCACCTTTCCCTTTGGCATTTGGAATGGAGGCAGTTATCCCAACTAAGATAATAATGCTAATGACTAGAACTGGGGTCATAGAGAAGAATTTAAACGATGAACTCATTTGGGAAAAGTTGGATAATTTTGAAGGAAAAAGGGAAGAAGCGATAAATCGTATCATCAACTATCAGCGAGAAAAGCAAAAGTACTATGCAAAGTTCATTCAACCAAGAGAACTACATGTTGGAGATTATGTACTCAGAGAGGTTTTTGCAAATACCAAGGATTCAAAAGATGGAAAATTGGCCCCAACATGGGAGGGGCCATACTTAGTCTATGAGAAAGCACAACATGGAGCTTACTACTTAAAGAACATGAATGGCGAACTGTTGCAAAATCCTTAGAACATCAGACATTTGAAGAAATTCTATCACTAAAGAAAGGCAAAAATCGAAAACTTTTAAAACTGATATAGTTAAATAAAAAATATCAATGTTATAAAACTGCTCTGATAGCCCAATACAGAATCAGAGTAATTCTAGTATGGTCTGAGCAGTATAATATAAACTTAACTGCTCTAGATATTTAATTTTGAGGAAAAAAACCATTCTCAAGTTAAACTGAGCAGTATAATAAAAACTGATAAACTACTCTGACAGCCCAATACTGAATTAGAGTAATTCTGGTATGGTCTGAGCAGTATAATATAAACTTAACTGCTCTGGATATTTAATCTTGAGGATAAAAACCATTCTCAAGTTAAACTGAGCAGTATAATAAAAACTGATAAACTGCTCTGACAGCCCAATACAGAATCAGGGTAATTCTGGTATGGTCTGAGCAGTATAATATAAACTTAACTGCTCTGGATATTTAATCTTGAGGATAAAAACTATTTTCAAGTTAAACTGAGCAGTATAATAAAAACTGATAAACTGCTCTGGAAGCCCAATACAGAGTCAGAGTAACTCTGGTATGGTCTGAGCAGTATAAACAAAATTAAACTGCTCTGAAGATTAGTAAGCGAAGACTAAAATTATTGACTTTGGCTAAACTGAGCAGTATAATCAAAAGAGTAAATTGCTCTGGTAGCCCAATACAGGACCGAAGCAGCCCAGGAATGGTCTGAGCAGTATAATCAAAACTTGTGAACTGCTTTGAACGTCATTATGATAATCCATTTATCGTAATCGAATAAGGCAGTATAATGAGCCATTGAGTTACTAAGGCTGAAAACCCAATACATGGCCAAAGAAGTTAAGGAATGGTTAGATTAGTGATTTTATTCATTGGCTTAATAGAAGTTAATTATTTAGAATATTAAAACTTCTTACACTTAGAAGTTTGTGTTTTCATTTTCGTGATTCTACAAATGCAGGTTCCGCAGAATGAGAAAGATAAAAAGAAGAAGTGAAGGCTTAAAGAAAGAGGAAATGCAGCATAAAGAAAAGTAAGGAACTGCGGCATAAAGAAATGTATCATTTGTATATCAGGTGATATGACAAGATTTTGAAATAAAAAGATTGCTTCGGAATAGAATTTTTGCTTTGCTTTGTGTAAAGCTGAAAAGAACATTAATTTCATTCATAATATAATATTTTCGAATTTAATATTGATCATTACGCAGCAAAATTAAAACTGAATAAACATATTCAGTTTTACAAAAGGAAAATAAGCATACGATAAAATATATATATATATATATAATTAATTAAACAGAAAATCTTCGCGAAAGAAAATCTAAAGCTTCACTTGCTGACCAAAGTTCCGAGTTCATAAATTCTTTTTTTTTCTAAATCAGTTGGCTTCGAGATCTGAGATGAGCCAATTTCATCTCTATAGCAGTAATTTCTTCTGTTAAAGTCAGGATTTCAGTCTCTTTCTCTGAGACAGCATCTCGGAAATAATTCTGACGAGCCTATAATAGTTCTTGAATATGTCGAGCATTGGAGCGAGAAGGTGTTGGGAAACATTCTTTGATCTCCAATACGGAAGGAACATGAGCACCATTTGCCCTTGGAATATTTACGCTTGAGGCAGATTGTTGACGAGCAGCCATTAAAGATAATGTAGTTCTTTGGTAAATTTCTTCCATAAATTCTTCGTGAGCTTGGGAATTGAGATTAACTGATGAAAGTTTCGTGTTGCACAAAAATTCCTTTTATAACCAAAAAAAGGGGAGAGAATACATTAAGGAAGACAAAAGGTCATCAAGGCAAATTAAATGCATTGGGGAAGATGCACCAAATAGGTAATAAATTAAAAGGCTGGTGGGATAATGAATTAAAAGTCACATAATAAAAATTAAACATTTCCAAGGAAAGGAAGATAAGAAGACGAAATAATTGAAAAGAATGTAAAATGTTAATCTTTCTTTTCTTTCTCTTGGAGATCTTCAATGGTCCAGGTTATATAATTTATCTCCAAATCCACCCATGTGGATTTAGAATCAAGCTCTCTAAGTCTTTTATTGAGCTTTTTGAGACGATCAAGTAAATCAGACTTCTTCTCAATAAGAGCACATTCTTTCAAGTATAATTTTTCGGATTGTCTTTGAAGATAAGACAATCTTAGTTTCAAATGAAATATAGTTTCTCAGATGAAGTTAGGGTCAGATTCGTTAAGCTGGCGAAGAATTTGATCAACTTCTTTTCTAACTTTTCTCTTCTTTGGAAATGAAGAGCACCCGGTATTCTCCATGGGAAGAGTGAGTAAAAAAAAGAAGCAAATAGCATTGAGGATATAATTCATACATTCGTTGGTATTTAAACAAGGAAGAAATGTCTCATGAGTCCCAATACGAGAACACTTGAAGCAAAACTTACCGTCAAAGAAAAATTAATGTGATTCATAAAAAAGGCAACCAGAGACTGACAACAAAACAATATAGTAATTAATTCAGCAGAAATTTATATTTAAAAAGGAAATGATACAAACAAAAAATGAGGTTTCTTAAATTTGATTAGACAAGTCATTAATAACAATGTGATAAACAAAAATAGTTGGTGAGGAGCAAAGTTTAAGAAATAAATCAACTTTAGGGTGACATAGTGAGTCTTTGAATGGAAGAAAGTCTGTCACTCAATTCTTTCCCCAAAAACTGACGATCAATAAGACTCTTCATTTCAAGCTTATCTTCTTCTGAAAATTTGCGCAGTAGCTTCAAAACTAAATAAGGGAATTTCTTCCTCCAATCAGAATGAACATTCTCGCAGGCAGATCGAATTTATTGTGTCAGCTCTTGCTTGACTAGAAAGAGAGATTTAATTTTGTTGTTAGCAGTTCTAATCTCATCCTGAAGTTGAGCTATGAGAGAAGGAATGGCATCAATTTCTTTTTCTTCAAAGCCTGGAAGACAAGAAAACTTGGAGAATGCGTTTCTAAATTTTGTAATTTCCAAGTTTGGAGCTTCATTGTTCTTCTTTAAAACTGACAAAATTAAAATAATAACAAGAATAGTCAATTTTAAGTTGCAGTCAGTATTAGCAAAAGTAAATATGAAGAAACTTAAAAGTTAAGGTCAGTATTAGCAAAAGTAAATATGCTAATCCTCTTCAAGATGACGGATTTGCACACAGTTGTTTTCTTGAAGCTAGATTTGAAGCTTTTGAATCTCTTTTTCTTTGTCAATGATTACTAATGAATAGTGATCAATCAAGTCTCTACGAAGCGTGTCAGCTTGTTTCGCTTCAGAATGCATTCGCTCTATCTTTTGTGACATGTACTGACAATCTCGAGACTGTTCCAAACAACTTGACTGAAGTTCTTCTAGATCGAGTTTCAATTGTTGATTTTCAAAAGACAAATCCTGAATAATCTTGCTCTTTTCAATTATTTGTTTCTCAAAAGACAAATCCTGAATAATCTTGCTCTTTTCAATTATTTGTTTCTCTTTTGAAGACTCAATTGAAGGGTTGCTAAGCAAAATTCTCTCATAGCGATTTTTCCAATAAGAAATATCATTTTGAAGGACATCAAGTCGGCTATTTAGCTCAACAATCTTATATGATGGATATTTTGCTTCCTTTAACTTTTCCATCAAAGATAATTTCTCTTGCTCTAAATGCTCAATTAAACGGGTTAAATCTTTGAATTTTTGTTCAAAAGCTTGAACGAACTCTGATTTTGCAGCATTTGATTTGATAAACTTTTCCTTCATATTTTCAAGATCAAAATCTAAAGTATGAATGGTTGAGGTTTTACCTTCAATTTCCGATTCACGAGATTTTAACTCCTCTTCAAGAATTTTCGTTGAATTTTGATGATCTTTTTCTATCTCACAAAGTCTCCGAACTTCGGTTGTCTCAGCTTCCAGCTTATTCTTTGTCATCTTTAGTTTTTCTTTCAACATAGAAACCTGATGTAAATACTGCCAAAAGAATAATTGATGTTCAAAAATGAGAAGGACTTCTAAAAAATATATAAGCAATGTTCAGATTTGTACAATAAAAAATTAATACCACATAAGAAAGATATCGAATACTCTCTTCAAAATCAGGATCTTCGCGAAGTATATCTTCCACGACGACATTTGGGAGATGAAAATCATTTGGAACAAAGTCTAGAAGATTAAGTAAAGTTGCTTCAGCATTGTGTGGTGAAGATTCTTTTGACTGAGCGGAACCTTTGGATTTCTCTTGTGGGTTAAATTTTTTAGGACATTCTTCTAGAGCATAATCAGGAAAGCCACTTGATGATTCATTATTCTTTGGACTGTTTTCACCTATTGGTAAGTTAGATGAAACTGGAAGGGGGTTGGCAACCTCTAATGATTGAATATCTGCAACATTGGAAATCTCTTTGTCCTGGTCCATAAGAGCCACAAGGGATGGCGGGTTCGGTGTATTCAACAGTAAAGAATGATTATGAGCCACATCATGTGTAGGAGTATCAGGGCAATTTTGATTGTTATCAAGGTTGTCAACTTTTGGAGCAAGAGGCTGATCATCCTCTTCAAGATCCTGAAGAAATCAGAATCCGCCAAATACATTACCATAGTTCTGAATTTCTGCGATACAATCAATGGCAGTTTTGTCGGATGGGGATGTTGGGATCGCTAAAGACTGAGAATCCGAAGAAAGAGTAGGAGCTGCAGATTGCTGCACAAAGTAAAAATTATAAGTACAAATTTAATACTTAGATAAGAAGGTAATAATGTTATGAATTAAAGATAACCTTGGCCTTTTTCTTGGATGGAAGGATGGAAATAATCAGATCATTGTCATCTGGAGAAGCAAGTTCTCTATTTTTAGAATCAGCCTCAAGCTCAGAATCAAGCTCAACTTCTGTGATAGGTTGTTTCATTCTGAAGAAGATGGAGGAATTGACTTAGACTTGATAGGGTTTGATTCAGAAGTAGATGTATTCTTCTTAATTTTAATTCAAGCTTGAGAAGTTTTTTGAGTATCATTGGATCCTGGTCAAGGAGAGTGTAGCTTTGGGAGCTTAATTCGGTTAAATTTCCAGCAACTTGATTAACAATTGTATTGTCAGAAGATTCTTGGGATAAATCCTGATTGAAGGGAGAATTTGGAGCTGAATTAGAAGGTTTAGTTGCTAAAGTTTTAGTAGAGCGAGGAGGCTTGGTGATTTTTGATTTGGAAATCTCTTAAGAAGTTGATTTTTGAGAAGAATTATTTGATTTCATAACTAAATCCTCGTACCTCCAAATTCTAATTGGGGAAAAATCGGTAATCCCAGGAGGGGGATCAAAAGGAGAAAAAAGCCAATCACCAGAAATTATCAAGGGAAATTTAAACCATTCTTTATCCCCATTTCTCTGAAAAGATGAAACATCAAAGGGATGTCTATCTTCGTTTCTTTTCAATCTAAGATAAGAACAATAAGGAAAGCCGATAATATAAATTTCATCATGCATAGACAAAATGTCATCAGCTGAAAATGGAATGACATTTGGGTTATCCTTATAGAATGAATTGTACTCTTCAAATGTGTTGATCAATCTAAAGAAATTACCAGATAATTGCCCAGGAGCTCTCTGTAGCTTCAGCAAAGTGTGGAGTAAAAGAGGTCGGGATGAAGTAAAAATTGGAAGAGAAAGACCAGCTTCTAATTGACCTAATGTAATTAGGGTTTCACCTGGACCCTCAGGGTGCTTAATTGGAACGTAATCTCTAGGGTATTCAGAGTCTTTGACGTGTAGGAGTTGAATGGAATCTGGAATGTTGTGTTTCTTGTGGATTTCAGAAATCTCCTGGAATACACAAGTATGAAATTCTAGTTTCTTGACATTGAATTCTGTTTTCTTGCCATCAAATTTCTTTGTTGATGTCATTTTAAAATGGGGATCAAATAGAGAAATGAAAATAGAGGAAGAAGTGAACACTAAGGGGTACGAAGAAGAAAGAACAGGACACTTAGGGGCAAGAAAGAAACAAGAAGAAATAACTTTGTTGAATGGAGGCCGAAGGCAAAGGTCAGGAGTGAAGACTGAAGACAAAGTAGGGTTGAAGGCAGTAAAGACTGAAATCTCAAAATTTCCTTAATACGTAAGAAAATCTTGAGAAGGGTCAAACTGTAAATACATAATAAGTAAATGTATACGTGTCATATTAGTATGAAGAGTTTAGAAATGATTGTTTGTAATGCGTTGTATGGAATCAAAGGGGTAAATTTATAAATTGTAAACTTGAGGGCCTATATAAACCCCTCGTTTGTAATTTAGTAGACAGAAATAACATACTAGTTTTCAGTGATTGCTACTTTCTCTCTCAACTGTAGATTTTCAACATTTACAGTTGATCCTCTAACACTTCAAGTTGATGGTTTATTTATCTCTTCTCTTCATCGGTTAGGGGTTGTACTCTCCATTAGTTAATTAGTACATGACACTTTCTCTCTTAATACATCCTTGCTTGTACTTATAATTAGACGATAATTTCATCATAAAAAATGACTAATACTAAACGTGCATCAAGATGTACATAAATCTATACAACAAGGTGAATCTAGTAATGGATGTGTTAATTCCACACACTTTCGTGAATCGCACCATTCTAAAGTGACAGTAACACACTCGAAATGTTTCTTACTATAGGATTTATTGTAGCAACTGCTGTAGGTCCAGCATAATAATAAAAAATTACCGGCCATGCTGTTAAAGCCCCATAAACAGAAGAAAGCAAATAAGTTTTTCGTGATCATTTTAATACAGGTGGGTACGTACAGGTAGATTGTTTTGAAAATTCAGCAAAATATACTTAGTACCCACTGCCTTATTATTATTATCGATCAATAATAATCAAATAAAGCGTCTACTCAATACCATGAAAGAGGTTCAATACTAACGTAAGCAAACTTAACATCATATAAAATTATTGCACAAATCATTTTTGGTTTTTTGAAACAGGACTATTGCCCAAGCTACATTAAGAAATAGATACACACAGTGGGCACGTGAGAAGCGCAAATAAACTGTGCTTACCAACGAGTACATAGAAATTGCCAATAACAACGTACCTATATTTATTACCAGATTACATGGAACAAACTTAACGGCAATACCACGCCCGAGAAGTTTTGATCCTAAGACCTCCCATTAGCAAAGATTTATGAGAGGAATACACAACCATTGAGCCAAAGGCCCATGTGCATTATTGCATAAATCATAGCCTGATAGAAAGCCAGCCTTTAATAATATATCTATACATTACTTGAATTTTTAAGTTTATTGTTATTAAGTCGGTGGTCATCCAACTCAAAACCAATCATCAATTAGTAGAGTACTATTAGATCTTTATATATTAGGTTTGTAAGGTTTTCATTTCTTATTGGGACTATTCTCAACACATCCCTCATGTGTGGCGCTATTTTGAGCCTAATTCATAGAAATTCTATTAAGTGACAACAAACACGTATGGCTTTTGGGCCTATCATGTGTAACCTGTTCTAATACCATAATAAATTTGTGGGCATCCAATTCAAAATCAATTGGACAATGAGTAGAGTTGCCTAAAATCTTTATATGTTAAGATTGCAAGGTTTTTCGCGTTCTTAACAATTTTTCATTGATAATGTAAGAACAAGAGTACAACAGACTGGTAGATGATCGAGAACAAAAGTTGGCTTTCCTTACTGGTAGGAGAGGAATATCATATGTGAATAAAAAAGGATAAAAGCACGTGCCTTATATTTAAGATGTTGAGTATTTGGAAAATGTAAATGATGTTTACGAATTATGATGTCCTAATTGGTTTTTTTTATGGGAAGATGTAGGAATCAAACTTCACGATCGTACTATTGTCTTGTAGGTTTACTTCATATAATTAAGTTGGTGGTTTCTATTTCATGTGTAATGGCATCTCTCTTCGTTTGTTGGAAGCGATTTTTCTGCATCGTATTTGACACTTCTGTCTTTATACATTTATGAACATTTCCTTGTGCTGCTTCGTACACTTTTGTTATTGACGATGTATCTATGTCCTTATTCGTTGTTGTAATATAGGCAATAGTTTCATCTACTAAAAAGTATTGTAAAATTTCTAAAATAGCTTTGGATGGGTTAGTTACTTTAACACTTCTTTGGTTTAGTCCCACATTGCTTGGGAGACTTAAATGTTGAGGTATATAAGTGATAACACTTATTAGAGTTTATCTTTTAAGTGTTGGGTCCTCATTAGAATTGATAAGGTGGTGCAAAGCACCATCGCACATGTACGTGCATGTGCAAAAGGGCGATTGGGCGCATTGGACGCTTTAGTGGCGCACTTTGCACGTGCGCATCGTCGCTATGAGCTAAGTCAGTATCGATACCTACGGAATAGGTGTGACTGATAGTGATCAGATCACGCTAGTATCGATACTACTGAATAGGTGTGACTGATAGTGATCAGATCACGCTAGTATCGATACCCACCCATACTAGTATCGATACTAAGGTAATCTGAAGATTTGAATGAGTATCGATACCCATTCAGTGGGTATCGTTACCTACTCACATCAGTTCAGAAAAGTCACCATTTTTGCTCCAAAATGGTGCTTCCAAGGTGATAAATAGATGGTTTCTTGGCTATTCTCAATACACTTCGAATTTCTAAATAAACCAAAGCAACGTTAGAGCATTTTGACATTATCAGAGATCAAAAAGAGTGTTTTTGAAGTTGTGATCGAATCTTGCACATTAGAACTCACAAATCCTACGATTAGACTCCATTGTATCCTGAGAACATATTTCGAATACCCTGGTGCAATTATAGGGGTGAAATATTGTTTGAAAGACAGCGATTACGTGCCTTGGAGTTCTTTATACTGTTCCGTATTTTTTCCAACAAAAAGTGTACTAGGAAAGAGTGAAATGTAGTCCGTGTGGAGGAGAAGCCGTTGCCTAAATTGTCATCAAAATTCTTGCAATTGAAAATTTAAAAGACTTTTCTGTCTTTTAAATTTTAATAGAAAATTAATTTTGAAGGTTAAAAAAACCTAATTAATAATCTAGTTTAATGTATGCATGTCCTATCAGCTTGCTTACCAGTGCCTATAAGATAATTTCTAAAGCACTTGCAAATCGTGTGAAGCTTGTGATGCCAAAACGTATTTCTCAGGAACAAACTGCCTTTATCAATGGCCGTCAAATCTCTGATGGGATCTTGGTGGCTAACGACCTAGTAGACTCTCGTATTCGATCTAATGTTCCTGGTATCATTTGCAAGGTAGATCTAGAAAAAGTATTTGATAGGGTTAATTGGTCTATCCTCCGAATGATTTTTTCAGAGAATTGGTTTTGGAGAGAAATGGATTTAGTGGATGGAATTCTGCTACTCGACATCGACATTCTCTGTTTTCATCAATGGCTCGCCTTTTGGTTACTTCGATAGCTCGAGAGGGGTCCGTCAAGGTGACCCCCTTTCTCCACTCATCTTTGACCTGGCTATGGAAGGTTTGTCGCATTCTTAGATAAAACCGCTACACTTGGTAAATTCCGAGGATTTCAGGTTAAGGAGGATGTTCGATCAATATCCTATCTTCACTATGCAGACGACTCCATCTTTTTTATTGATGCTAAATGGGATGATCTTTATAACCTACTCAGCTGCCTCAAATGTTTTGAAGCAATTTCTGGCCTCTGTGTCAATATGAGTAAAACCAAAATCATTGGTCTTGGTGAAGTCCATTTGTTACAGGCTCAGGCTACTCGACTTGGTTGTGAGACCCAAGAGCTCCCCTTTACTTATCCCGGTCTTCCGTTGGGGGCACGTTCCTCCTCCAAATCTATATAGGATCCTATTGTGGAGAGATTCCACAAGAAGCTTGATCATTGGAAACATAAGTGCCTTTCCAAAGGAGGTAGGTTGACTCTTATTAAATCTTATCTTGCAAGCTCGGTAATCTATCTTCTCTCTCTTCAAGATTCCTACCTCGGTTGTAGCAGCCCTTGAAAAGAAAATGCAAGACTTTCTCTAGCAAAATAGGGGACCTTCCAAAGGTTATCACATGGTGAACTGGGATACTATCTGTTCTCCCTTGGATGTGGGTGGGCTTGGCATCAGAAACCTCCGAATTATGAATAAAGCCTTACTCTCCAAGTGGACCTGGCGTTTCTACACGGAAAAGGATAAACCGTGGTTTCTTATAATCGAAGAAAAATATGGGCCTCATCCATCATCGTGGTGCTATAAACCAATTAAAATAACCTATGTTCACAGTTGTTGGAAGGCGATTGCTCTCATTGGTATTAAGGTCTCCCGGGCCTGTGATGACGTACACAATCTAGCAATAGCATATCTCGAGGCTCGGGACCCAACATCGTTAAAATATGTTGGGGGAGGCTAGTTTGATGTAAAACGGCCCAATAAACAAGACTAACGGCGTTGCGGTTAGCCCGTGCGTTTTTTGGCCAAATTCCATCGTCTAGGCCTCCAAAATCGCGTTTTTGCTATTTTAAGAAAATTTAGTTTCTTTTCATTAGTAGTTCTTATTTAATTAAAAACTAGAATTTTACTATTTTTAGTAAAATTCGTGTTTTGGTAGTTTTGGGTTTCTAGTCCAAGTCAAATTAGTCTTTTAGAAGTCCTAGTTGATTTAGAAGTACTGAGAGTCTATATAAACAAGTTTGGTAGTTGGTATGGATAGTTTTTTTAATTATTAATAAAAATTTACTTTAGAGAAGTGAATTCTCTCTCTGGTTCTAGTTTCTGTGTGCTACTCTGAATATCCCTGCATCAGTTTTGGTATCAGAGCGAGGTTCCGATTCCTATATCATGGCTCGTGGACAAGGACGCGGTCGTGGTGCTGCTATTCGTGATGCCCCTTTGGACGAAGTGATGGAGCGGGATCGGATGGCCGGTCTGGAACGGCAGGTTGAAGCGCTCACCCGCCAGTTAGCTGCGTTGCAGCCGCAGCAAGAGCGCCGTCGTGTTCCTAATCTGCGGGTTGTAGAGGAAGAAGACGATGAGGAGGGAGAAAACCCTTTTGCAGAACTCGATCAAGAGGAATTGCAGACCGCTGCTCGTCAACCGCGAGACTCCAGGAGATGGGAGTCCAGTTTGAAGGTTGAAATCCCGAAGTTTAACGGTGATGGGTCATCGGACGAACTCGTTGATTGGCTCTGTACGGTGGAGGAAATTCTGGAATTCAAGGAAGTTCCTGACAACAAACAAGTTGCTCTTGTTGCATCAAGATTACATGGAAGGGCTGCTGCTTGGTGGCAACAGACAAAGGTCACACGAACTCGACAAGGTAAATCAAAAATTGAGGAGTGGGAAAAGTTTAAAAAAAATTTACGTTCTGCCTTCTTACCTTATAATTATACCAGCGAATTGTTCCAGCGACTTCAAAACCTTCGGCAAGGTTTTAGATCGGTAGCAGAGTATACCAAAGAGTTCCACCAGTTGGTAACTCGTTATGATCTGAAAGAGAACAATCAGGAACTGGCGTTCCGCTACATTGGGGGGCTGCGACAAAATTTTCAGGATACTCTGAATTTATTTGACCATTGGACTGTCTCAGAGGCACATCAACGCGCATTAAATCTGGAGAAGCAGTTCAGTAGGAGGGGTTCTCAAGTTATTAATTCAGATGTTCGAGGAGTTAACCGTTCTAGCAGTGTTTCAAACCCTGTAGTCAGGAATACCAATCAGCAGGGCTCGACTCAACAAGTTACGAATCCGCAACGAAGCACAAGGTCAGCACCAAAGTGTTTCAGTTGTGGGGAACCTGGACATATAGCTTCAGAATGCCGAAAAAGTGGTCGACCAGGAAAAGCTCTCTTTATGGATGAAGACGATTCAGTTGAAGAACAAAGCAGGGACTTTGAAGGTGGTCCAATATTCGATAGGGGAGAAGATGATGATGATGTTCGAGAGGAACATCTCCAAGGCAATGATGGTGAATTATTGGTTCTCCGAAGAGCTTACTATACGCCAAAAGAGGTTGATGGAGAGAGGTGGCTACGAAACAACATCTTTCAGTCGACTTGCACTATTGGAGGAAAGATCTGCCGCTTAGTGATTGATCCGGGCAGTTGCGAGAACGTTGTTTCTGATGAAGCTGTGCGAAAATTGAA
>MVGT01000427.1:51501-68488 GCA_002174775.1 Macleaya cordata
TTTTAGGGTGCCGTTTTGAGCATTTAGTTTCTTTTCATTAGTAGTTCTTATTTAATTAAAAACTAGAATTTTACTATTTTTAGTAAAATTCGTGTTTTGGTAGTTTTGGGTTTCTAGTCCAAGTCAAATTAGTCTTTTAGAAGTCCTAGTTGATTTAGAAGTACTGAGAGTCTATATAAACAAGTTTGGTAGTTGGTATGGATAGTTTTTTTGATTATTAATAAAAATTTACTTTAGAGAAGTGAATTCTCTCTCTGGTTCTAGTTTCTGTGTGCTACTCTGAATATCCCTGCATCAGCCTGCTCTCTCCAAATTAACTCAGGTACCTGGTGGGATTGGTGGAAAGACAATCAACTCAAGGATAGCTTCCCCAACCCATTCAGAACCTCAACAAATAAAAATAGTTTCCTTACTGAGTTTGTTTCGACCACGGGTATAGATTGGGTCATTTCCTTTACCCGGACTCTTCGAAGGCAGGAAGTAGATCAACTCGCAACGCTCCTCCAACACATCGGTCCTCCTCCTATACTGAACCAATTAGAAGACAATGTCCGTTGGCCTCACGCTCAAAAAGGCTTCTCTGTAAATCTATGTATGAACATCTTAGCAGCACGATTTCAACTCCAGAGTTTCCTGTGAGGCTGGTTTGGAACCATAAGATACCTCCGAAAATCAGTTTTTTTGTTTGGCAGGCAGCCCTCAGTAAGATACTGGCATTGGACAATCTCAAAAAAAGGGGTCATCACCTTCCCAATAGATGTTACATGTGTCTAAAGGCTGAGGAAACACCATCTCACCTGCTTCTTCATTGCCCGGTTGTGCTGAACCTTTGGTATGAGATTGCTCCCTTGAATAATTGGTGCTGGATCTACCCGGGTACCTTTATCCTACTAGCTCAATCATGGCCTCGTCCAGGTCTCACCTCTACTGGAAAACACCTTTGGCAGTTCATTCCGGCGGCTATCTCATGGGTAATTTGGAATGAAAGGAACCGACGCGCCTCTGAAAAGCCAAAAACATCTTCAATATATCAGTTGAAATTAAGTCACTTATTTTCTTCTGGGCGTCCAATTCCTCACAAGATTTTAGGTATCATTTTGATCAATGTATATTCAATTGGGATGCCCTATTCACGTAACATATTTTTAGTCCCATCCTGTTCAACTGGCATCACCCTTGTAATCTTTATCTTCAAGTATAGACTTGCTTTTCATTTTGCTCTTTTGTAAACCCTGGGTCCTCATTGATGTATTCTTTTATTCTTTTTCATTATCTATTATTTTCTTCCTCTTCAAAAAAAAATGTATGCATGTCAACTAATTAAAACACATTAGATTTTTATCAGTGGACTGCATTTGCATCTACTAAGTATGATCCATCGATTTAGATAAAGATAAGTGCAAATATGTTGAAAGTCATGCTTGTGAATTGAACACTAGATATTTTCAAATGGTTTTATAGTAATACCAATGCTTATATATTTAGCAATTAGTTGCTATCTTGTTAGGGTTCGAGTGGGTTGCGTTAAATGGCTGGACTGATGCTTTAATTGTCTCCGACTCCACGGCAGCCATTAAGGTCTTCTCTTCAGGCAAGATATCGTGGTTTTTTAAGTTGAGATGGTGCGTTGCGAAAGAAAAATTCCATGTCTTGTCATTCACAGCCGTGAATTGAGAGGTTAACTTTAGGGCTGATCGTATGGTGAGGCATGGGGCTCAGCATAATTTAGGGGTAGTGGAGTAGTTTTTGGTTCACCTTCCCTTTCTTAATTGTATTGAAGGTATAGATACCAGGTGTTATCGATATAGATTTTGTAACAGAGTTAGGGCTGGCATATGGGGCTGGTGGTGCAAACCTAATTGGGATGGCCAGCTCTCATTGTGATACCCAGTGCCTCTCCATTTCTTGTATATGTTTAATATATTCATTTCTCGTTTGCTTTGCAAAAAAAAAAAGGGTAAACAACCACTTATCTGTTGATTTGCGTTTTTTCCTATGATACAGGAGGTTGTGGGTTCAAATCTTGCAAGTCATAATATTACCATAAGATTTTGTCTATGTAATTTATTATATCGGTGATTTCTTTACGTTCATGGTGGCGTTCTCTTCAATAGGTGGTCCTACATTTTGGAATTAGTAATTTATAGCACAAGGAAAACATCTCTAATGTTAAACACTTATTTATCTTCTCTACTCGCTATACAAGTGCTATTTTGATCAACCCTACAAACTATGTGGTTTACCTCACTTTTTCTATACTTATTTTTACACCTTGTTTAGATTAGGTGGTAAGTCTACATGGATATGAATAGCTGACTTTTGTTGGGGGATCTCCTCTTCTTTCCTTTTTTTTTGATAATTGTGGGAATATCCTCACCATGTGTATCATGTCACAGCAAATCAAATTATTTTCAATTATCTAAACGGATAAAGTTATGGTTGGGGTTTTCTGAGTCATTACCCCTTCAATAACTATGTTAGGTTTACAATTGACATTAACCCATTTAACTGTTTTGTATAAGAAAATGCTAAACAGATAGTGTTTGGGTTTGAAAAATTGATATGTTTCATAAACTAGCTAAGGTTAGGGTTTGATAATCTTGACCAATTAACTGGCCAACCCGCCTAGGGTCGACCCTAATCCGACTCTTTGCCAGATCTAGTTTGTTGTTCAATCAGGACAATCTTGATAAGGAAAATACTATTTTAGGGCACGATTTTACAAAAATAAAAATAACATTTCAATACGAAAAATGATAGCATATATCAAAGAGTTAAGATCCATGGACATATTTAAATAGACATGTTATAGACATGCTCCATGTAGGGCTCACATAGAAATGATTAAGGACTTATTTTTGTTTAGGATGATGTATGTACCATATAGATCATCCTTATTAAAAATCACACCAATCTAAAACTTTTTAACCCATAAAAATTATGTGATTTATTGGGCCATCTGTTTTATAATTAACTATAAGCCAACATTTCATGGGGTTAGAAGTTTTAAAACATGATGAATTTTATAGGAAGATGATCTACAAGGCGAGGAGGTCATCCCCACACCATCAGATCATCTCCATGCGGACTCCCAAATGGAGCGTGTCAATAACATGTCTATTAAGCACGTCCATAGATCCTAACTCTATATCAAAAGGTCCAACATGCTATTATGTAGGGGTGAGACTCAGGTAGGTTGGGCGGGTCAGAGGCTTTGGGCTTGCCATGGCCCGCACTGCACCACCTTTTGCCTATTGCGCCCATGGACCCACAAAACCTGTAAAGAGTCTACCCACGCATTACCTGAGTGGGCTTCTTAGGTTCTTCGAATTGCCCAAATTTCAATAAATTTAGGTGATTAGATGAGCTTATTGATACAAAATAAATAAATAACAAATTTAATTAAACAAAATTTCCTTTATAGTTTTAAAAGATAAACAATCTAACAATTAATAAATAAAAAGAAGGTTTTATAATATTTCAAGTTTTACTTATTAAGTAATAAATTTTTTTTTGACTTTACATATAATGAGAAAAATGAAAAGTTTTCCTTTTGGATCTTAATACCTCCATTATATATTAGTAATTTAATATATTTATCAATTTATATCTTTTAAAATACGTAACAAAAGAAAAAATATTCAGATAACATCTTTCCCAATTAGAAATTAATTAAAATCTTAATGTAAATATATATATATATATATATATATATAGATAGATAAAATTTTTTGGGTTGGGCAGATTGCTCAGGTTGGCAATTATCTCTGCCCATGCTTACCCAAATTCAACTTCGGGTTGGCCCAATAAAGCCCGTACTTGCCTAAATGCCCATCAACTTTTACCCCATACTTGCCCAAATATCGGGTTGGTCAGATTGACCCAACCCAAGTCCCACCCCTACTATTATGTTAAGGGAAATTGTAAAGACACTCCTGAAATGGTATTGCCAGGCCGATTGGTTTAGACTTGGTCAATTTAATTTCACCCTACAATTACTAGTGGCGGTCCCCATTTTGATCAAACCTCCTCCTCCTTCTTCTTTTTTTTTACTTTCTCTCTAACCCTTTAGAAAGAGAGGATCGAGTGGGTTTTTGGGTTTTTGAGGGTTTTCTCTAATGGTCAACTTCGGTTAACTAAAATAGAAGGTGCCTAAAAAATTGGCGCCTGCCAACAACAATAAATGCAAATTCAAGGTACTTATAATCACGGCGTGCCAATAAAATTTTGGAGGGTGCCTATAAAATGACTCATATATTAAAAAGAGTAAGGAAAAGAAAGGCAAAAAAAAACAAAAGAAAAGAAGACTACGGTAAAATAAGGGCTTCGAGCTTCGAGCCAGCTGGAGTCAAATCGAGTTGTGACTTGTGAACTTATTAATCATGGACCAACCCAACCTAATTTTGGCCCCAACCCAAGCAAAGGCATTTTCAGCCCAACCTCGATTAGGGTAAGGTTGGGTTGGTCAACTTGGTCTGGTTGGCATATGACACATGCTGTAAAACAGGGCTGGCTCTGAGATAAGCGAGCGTTGCTTCGAGATCTCAACTTTTCAATGTGGTAGAATTACTTTTATATGTTGTTGCATCATGAAAAATATTTAGGTCCGTTTGGTTTGTGATTCAAAAACAGTGATTATAAAATAAGATGTAATTGAAAATTTGGGTTATATTTTTAGTATTTTGAAAATTTAAAAACGTACTCTGTCATGCTTCTCCTTCTATAAAACAGTGATTATAAAATAAGATGTTTAGTATTAAATTTTAGAAGCTATTTTCAAATTATAAAAACTGAAAATATATTTGGTGGTAATGTTTAAGAAAAATGAAAACTATATTAGTCTAAAACATATTTATTTATATTAATTAAATTAATAATTTACACTTAATAATTAATCAATTATAATTTATAAATAAACATTAATGAGATTACAGAGTAGAGAAATCTGGAGAGAGATCGAGATGGAGTGACAGGAGAAAGATTAGGAGAGTCTCAGATCTACAGAAATCTAGAGAGAGATCGAGATGGAGAGATAGGAGAGTCAGATCTAGAGAGAGAGATGAGTTTTTTAAGAGAGATTCCAGAGAGAGAGAAGGGAGATTTAGAGAGAGAAGAGGGAGATCTAGAGAGAGAAAAGAGAGATCTAACTCAGAGAAAGAGACAGATTTTGAGATACATCCAAAGAGAGAAGAGAGAGAAAGGAGAGTTCTAAAGAAAAACATAGGAAATTTTGAAAGATCCAGCGCATAAAAAAAATAGAAAACGACTTTTTTTGCTTTCGAATTTTGTTTTACAAAACTCATTTTACGAAATAAACTCACCAAACGCATTTTTTAAAGCTTTTTATATTTTGTGTTTTCATAAACATAAAACTGTATTTAAATCACGAACCAAACGGCCCCTTAGATATTTAAGAAAAAAAAATATGTGTACTTACATGGGGTCCTTTTTCGAGTTTGTTTGGGGCCTCTACAATCTCAAGAGTATAGGTTTGTGTTAGCTGGTAAAGTCCGTTTTTTTAGTAGTACAAACATGATTCTGATTCAAATTCTGTTTGCATTGAATAAATCAGAAATGTTGGGGGCGTGCATAATCTTAGAGCATATGAGTACTTCATGTTGTCGATAGTTGATCCTTCAACGCTTGCAAGTTGGCTGTTTATCTCTCCATTCTCTTTGTCTATTATGGGTTATTCTCTCTATTCAGTTAACTAGTACATGACGCTTTCTCTCTTAGTGACTCTTACATCTTTACTTGTACTTATAACTAGGCAATAGTCCCATAATAAAAAATGACTAATACTAAATGTACATCAAGAAATACATAAATTTGTACAACAAGGTGACTCTAAAGGTGGATGTGTGATGAATTCTACACACTTTCGTAAATTGCACCCATTCTGAAGTTACAATAATGCACTCGAACTGTAGGTCTAGCATTATAAAAAAAAAAAATTTATCGGCCATGCTGTTAAAGCCCCACACACATAAGAAAGCAAATAAGTTTTCGTGATCATTTTAATACAGGCATGTACGTACAGGTAGATTGTTTGAAAATTCAGCAAAAAATATACTTACTACCCAATGCCTTATTATTATGGATCAATAATAATCAAATAAAACATCTACTCACTACCAGGAGGGAGGTTCAATACTAACATAAGCAAACTCACCATCACATAAAATTATTGCACAAACCATAACGCCGACTAATATATATTTATACATTACTTGAATTTTCAAGCTTATTTTTATTAACTTTGTGGCCATCAAATTCAAAATCAACCAGCAATTAGTGGAGTAGTTTTAGATCTTTATATATTAGGTTTGTAAGGCTTTTATTTTTCAACGTACTTCATGTGTGGCGTTATTTTGAACCTAACACGTAAAAATTCTATCGAAGGACATCGAACACGTATGGGCTTTGGGCCTATCATGTATGGCCTATTCTGATACCATATTAAATTTTGAACATCAAACTCAAAACCAATTAAAAAATGAGTAGAGTTGTCCAAGATCTTTATATTATATTAAAATTACAAGGTTTTTCACATTCTTAACAATTTTTCATTGATAATGCAAGAACAAGAATATAACAGACTAGTCAGAGTAGATGGTCCAAAACAAAAGTTGGCTTTCTTTATTTACTGGTAGGTGAGGAATATGTGAATAAAAAAGGATAAAAGCACTTGCCTTATATTTAAGATGTTGAATATTTGGAAAATGTAAATGATATTTATGAATTATGATGCCCTAATTGTTTTTTTCACGGGAAATTTGAGAATCAAACTTCACGGAGTTTTGCTAGAATAACACTAGAATTTGACACCAAAAGATTACATCTGCTTTTTAAAAGTGGTATGAGGAGCTGAAATGGAATAACATTTTTTCAACAACTTCACGATCGTAGTATTGTTGTGTAATGGTTTGTTTTGACGGGGGATTTTAAGTAGGGATTTGGTAGAAAACTAATTAGATTTATAACATGATTTTTAACTAGTTTTCCATTAAATTCCTGGTCCCCACAAAATCCCTACTTAAAATTCCCATCCAAACAAACCATAAGTTTACTTCATATAACTAAGTTTGTAGTTTGTCTTTCGTCTGTAGTGGTATCTCTTCTTCTTTTGAAAGCGATTTTTTGGCGTTATATTTGATACTTATGTCTTTATAAATTTATGAATATTTTTTTATGCTTCTTACACTTTTGTTATTGACGATGTATCTACGTCCTTATTTGTTATTGTAATTTAGGCAATAATCTGATTTACTAAAAAAATTGTACTAGCAAAGAGTGCATTGTGGTACACGTGAAGGAGAAGGCGGTTGCCTAAAGTAAATTGGCATCAAAATCCTTGTAATTGAAAATTTAAATGCCTTTTCTATCTTTAAAATTTTAATAGAAAATTAATTTTGAAGGTTAAATATCGAAAAAAAAAACCTTATTTAGAATCTAGAATCTAGCTTAATGTATGCATGGCAACTAATTAAACCACATTAGCTTTTGGGCGTACTGCATTTGCATTTCCTAAGTATGATCCAACGATTTAGCTAAAGATATGTACAAATATGAAGAAAGTCATGCTTGTTAATTGAACACTAGATATTTTCAAATGGTTATAGCAAAAAAACCAAAAGAAAATAAAGAACGAAATGCCAATGCTTATATATATACATATATATATAGCAATTAGTTTCTTTTTTATTTTTTATCCTTCCTCAAAATTATTCTTATAACTAATATGCTTGCTACGCCCTTCCTCGTCTTTGGGTGCCATACCCTACTAGGACATTAAGGTTAATTTTTTTTTCATAACTAATAAAAAAAAATTTTCAAATGGTTTTATAGAAGAGAATGGATCAGGATACAGGCTTAAATGTACATGCTAGATGTACAACCTCTTATAGGGCCCACATAAGGTTGATCTAAGGATTGAAGTTTTGTGAAGATGTTCTCCTTACCATGTAGATCATATATCTTTACCAAAAATCACCCAATTCTAAAAATTCTAGCCCCTCTAAAAGTTTGATCGAAAGTTGATTAAAAATTAATGGTGAGAACTAAACGATAAGAAAAAGAGATAACTTTTAGTGGTGCTAGAAGTTTTAGAATGGACTAATTTTTGTGAAGATGATCTGCATGGTAAAAAGAATATTTTCACAAAAACTCAACCCTTAAATCAACCTCATGTGGGCCCCATAAAAGACTGTACATCTAGCCTGTACATTTAAGCTTATAAACTGATTCGGACTCTATTGAAATACCAATGCTTATATATATAGCAATTAGTTGCTCTCTTGCTAGGGTTCGAATGGGTTGCGCTAAATGGCAGGACTGATGCTTGGGCAGCCATTAAGGTCCTTCTCTTCAGTAAAGATTGCTAGGGTTCGAGTGGGTTTTTTAAGGTAAGGTTTTATGGAAAATATTACATGTTGCTGTGTGCTGGTGCATTTGGAAAAAGAGAAATGCGATTGCTTTCAACGATCAAGCTGCAGTTGGCTCTTTGGGCTAAGATAAACCCTCTTTTCAGGAATACAAATTGTGAGACCCCAATTTTCGAAACTCTAAAATTCGACCTGATTTACTGAGTCCGAAAGGCGAGGCGTGAGAAGTGTAAGTTAAAACAGTGAATGATTTTTTTTATTTTATGAAAGATAAATTTAAAATATTTAATAAATGATCAATTCTAATCAACTTTGATTACTATTTGGTCAAGTCAAATTTAAATAAAAATAAAAACTATTTAGAAGTAATTTTCGTTGTCAACTGCACCTACTTTAGTAAAATGGTCATAACTTTTTAACCGTAAATCAGAATTATACAAAGAACTCATTCTGAAAAATAAATTTAAAGTTCTACAACCTTTCCAGAAATGGCCGGAGTCCAATTCGTATCATAAAGTACTCAAAACTAGGTCTGAAGTTTACTAACAGACATGTATATATTTTCAAAAAAATAATTTTAGATTTCAAATAATACCCAGAAATTAGTAATTTAAAACTGAAATAATTAACTATGATTTTAAGTTATTACATCTGTTTCCACCGTTTTCTCAAGTCGGAAAACAACGATACCTGCAGGTGTTATGGGGGTCTCCCATTATCGATACCATATGGATTTTTTTTTAATCTAGATAACAAGTTATTAATAAACTTTCATTAATTCATTTTCATGAATAGAATATCAATCCTTGCAGTAAGTAAATAAATGTAACTATGCAAGATAAATACATTTCATATGCATTTTATAACAAAAATATAAAATAAGATTTTGTTACCTGATTTATTATTTCTGGATGTGATGATGTAAATCCTTGAATTCCAATAATCTTGATGATGGTATGGTGTAGATGATACAGTGATAGATCTAGAGAATATGGGAGAGAATATGTTATGAAGGGAAGAAAAGAAGTATAGTGGGAAGATAAATGGGTGGTGTTAAAGAGATGTAAGATAATGAGATAAGGAGAGAAAAATTGGTGTTCGAGGGAAAAAGGAGGGGGCCTTTATATAGTTTTTTCCGGTACTGTAGATATTGGAATTACTGTGCAAATAGTGACAACTGTATAAATACACTGTACAAATTGTGGTTACTGTACACATTGCGGCTACTGTAGCGGTGGCTGTTCTGTAGCCATGCGTACCTTTTTGCATCTTTTACTGTAGCCATGCCTACCTTTTATGGCTACTGTAGCAATGCATACTTTTTTTAAAAATATATATACTAAAATCTGTATATTGATTACGTATCTGTCACTATTCATTTATACTGTACTATTCACTCGTGACATAAAATACTTGATTTACTTTACTTGTAAATCTAATTCATGTAGTACAATGTGGTACTAAGCATACATATCATATTGTTACATGTATGATACTATTCACATTGATATGTTACTATTTATATATACGGTACTGTTTATAAAATACTATTCATCAAATTCTGTTACTAGACTATAATTTGTGAAATATTATTTGTAGAACACTATTCATCCGATACTATTCATTGTGTACTGTTCATACGGTACTATTCATACATACGTATATTTCAACAATTGTTATGTAGTACCATACAACCATCCTTTCATATAAGCACTGTACGCGATTACTGTTCATCAATATATTTTATTTAATACCATGTAATCTACCATGTAACCTACCATGAATGTATGGTTTGTGCGAGAAAATTTTATTTTTCTAGTCAATTTGAACATACCCAATTAAGCATACTTAAAACTTGGGTACCAACTTGATTAATATGGGACGTTCATTATAAAAATTTCTAGGGTGTTACAAGAATTGTTCTATAATAGAGGCAATTCATTTTTAAACCCCCTTAGGTGGTTTTAGATTTGTTTGTTCTTCAGGTTTCAGTTGATTCCCTGGTGGAGGGTCGGTTTTATGGTTGTGTTGGTTGGGTTTTTGGCAATGTTGGTCGTTAGCTTGTTTTTATTTTCTTTTCACTTTGAGTCTTTTGTCTGTACAATCCCTTTGTACTACTTTTGCCTTCAATAATATTTTCTTTGTCAATCAAAAAAAAAGATACCGTGGTTTTTTAAGTTAAAATGTTGTGTTGTAAAAGAAAAGTTTCATGCCTTGTCATGTTGGAAAAAATACCTTCATCGTTGGTGATCAATTTACTTAGAGTTTTTCCTCGAATGCTGAATACAGGATCTTAGAAGTAAATAGATAAATAAATAGATATCACGCTCACGAAGTAAATAAAGAAGAAATAAATAACTTACAAGACACGCAAGATTTATAGAGCTTCGGAGCAAGTCCTACGTCCTCTTTGAGCTGCACCAAGCTAATCCACTATAAACAAATGGATATATAAGTGTACAAGATTTTACACTTTCACTTTCTCTCTTCTCCCATACAAGAGCTTACATACTCAAGAACACTTAAGAGAGACTACCTCTCTCTGCTTCTCTTTTCTCTCGCTCACAGCTACTTGGTATAATATGTAATGAGAGAGTTACTCCTTTATATAGGCATGTAAAGGAATCAATTGTCAAAGAAATCCGCTCCACCGGTAGCTGCTTTCTTGGACCAAAATAGAGAAGGTTGGCTGCTCCTCCTTTATTGACTAAGAGGCTGCTACTTTGTCAAAAAGTTACAGCTTCTAGATAAAGCAGAATGGGTAGAGGTTTGTTAGTCTCCACCACGTAACAATCTCCCACTTTGAGTCGAACGAATCTCAACTCCAGAGTTGCCATACACTATTACCTTCCCTTTTCAACATAGATTATCGGTGCTAACACAATCTCCTTGATGCGGCTCACCTCCTTGTTCTTTAGAATAAAAGACCCACTGAAGCTTTGTAGAGCTTCAGTTTTTCCATTGTTATCCCTTTGATAAACATGTCTACTGGATTCTTAGAACCATGAATCTTCTCAAGTAATAACTCGTCATCCTCCAACAAAGATCGAATGAAATGATATCTGATTTCGATGTGTTTCATCCTAGCATGATAAGTTGAGTTCCTTGCAAGATGAATAGCACTCTAACTATCACTATACAGAACATTATTCTTCTGTTTCTGCCTCAATTCTGCTAACAAGCCTTTCATCTATATTATCTCCTTACTGGCTTCCGTAAGAGCCACTTACTCTGGTTCGGTTGTTGACAATGTCACCAACTTCTGTAATCGTGAGTTCCAACTCACTATAGTAGACCCCAGAGTATAAACATACTCTGTCATGCTTCTCCTTCTATCAAGATCACCAGTGAAATCTGCATCCACATAGCCCATCAGAATGGAATCTCCCATTCCATAGCATAAAGGCATGTTAGTGGAACCTCTTAAGTACCTGAAGATCTACTTTAAAGCCTCCCAGTATTACTTACCAGGATTGCTAGAATACCTGCTCACTACTCCCACTGCATGGGCAATATCTGGTCATATGCACACTATAGCGTACATAAGACTCCCTCTGCATCTGTTGTGACACTCTTCAACTTTGAAAGCTTGAACTGGCTTCCAAAATGTATGTTAATTGGCTTAGCACTCTTCATATTTAACTTTTTTAGAATTCGTTCAATATATTCAGCTTGATTAAGCATAAGAGTTCCCTTATACCTATCCCAGTTGATTCTCATACTGAGAATTTGTTGTGCTTCACTAAGATCTTTCATGGCAAACTCACTTGCCAATTGCGCCTTCAGATTCTTAATTGTCTCTAGAGAAGTTCTAGCAACTAACATATCATCAACATACAGTAACAAAATGATGTAACCAGAATCAAATCTATCAAACTTCTGTGCATGAAGTTGTCAACTTCTTGTACCATTATCTCGGGGCCTTTTTAAACCATACAAGCTCTTTTTGAGCTTGCATACCTTCTCATCCTTGCCTTTTTCGATGAAACCAGCTGGTTGCTTCATATACATTTCTTCATTAAGGTCACCATGAAGAAATGTTATTTTTACATCTAACTGCTCAAGATAGAGATCTTGTGAAGCCACTAGGCTAAGCACCACTATGATAGTGGTTATCTTCACAACTGGAGAGAATATCTCGTTGTAGTCAATACCTGGTTTATGCTAAAACCCCCTTACAACGAACCTCGCCTTGTAGCGTATGTCTCAATTTGGTTCGTTCTTTAGTCGATAGACCCACTTGTTTTCTGACGCCTTTTTGCCTTTCGGCAATTTTGCTAACACCCAAGTGTCATTCTGTGAGAGTAAGTCCACCTCATCCTTCATAGTAAGTTCCCGCTTATTATAGACTTTAACCTGTAGTGCTTCATCGAAATATTCTGGTTTATCATCATCTGTAAGCAACAGATGATCCATTATATTCATATACTTTGGATTTAGTTTAGGAGTCTGTAACGATCTTCTTAGAACGAACACCATAGATGTTTCAATCTGCATACTTGACTGATCCTGTAGAGCTGACGGAGGAACTCCCACTGCAGTTGGAATACCTTCCTGTTGCACCTGAGGTTCCTCTTCCTGTGGAGCCTCTGGTTGTTCTTCCCCTTCCACTGTTCTACTAATCATCCCTATAATATTACTCATGTCAACAAACTTTGTTATGTCAACTTGAGTGTCTAATTCATCACATTGGACCTGTATTATATTCTTGTCCTTATACAATGCATTTTGATTGAATGTTACATCTCTGCTTCGGATAACCTTGTAACTCGCGTAGTCCTAAAATCTGTATCCAAATGAGTCAATTCCATAGCCTATGAAGATGCACTTCTTTTCCTGAGGACCTATCTTTTTCCTTTATTTAGGAATAAGATGAACATAATCAATATATCCAAAAACTTTCAAGTAAGAAAGGTTTACCTTTTTACCGGTCCAATCCTTTTCTGGAATCCTCATATCCAATGGACTGCTAGGTGTCAATTGATTAGATAAGCAGCTGTCTCTATAGCATGTGCCCAAAAAGCTTTGGGCAACCCTGATTGCAATCTCATGCATCTAGCACGCGCATTTAGCATCCAATTCATATGCTCAGCTACCCCGTTTTCCTATAGTGTCTTTGGAAGCATTCTCTCCAAACGTATCCCACTAGTAGCACAGAGCTGTAAGAATTCATTTTTATCATACTCGCCAGCGTTATCTAACCTTAAGTATTTTAGCTTCGGACCTGTTTCAGTTTAGGAAAATGCTCTCCATATCTGAAACACATCAAACACTTCTAATTTATGCTTAATGAAATAAATCCATACCTTTTTCGAATGGTCATCGATGAAGATAACGAAGTACCGAGCACCACCATAAGAAGTGATATCTGCTATACCCCAAACATCTGTATGAACCAGATCCAGTTTTTGTTTCCTTAAGCTCATGCCTCCTCAGTTAAAATTGAACCGCTTTTGCTTCCCAAGAACACAATCTTCAGAAAAGCTCATCTCAACTGATTTCACCTTCGGTAAATGACCATTTTTATGCAGAATCTTCATATTCTTCTCACCACTAACCACTGCTAGAGTAGGTCATTCTGAAGCCCGATAGAGAGTATCATACCTTTGTCCTTGAGCTAACACCATAGCTCCATTTGTCACTTTCCAATTGTTTTTAAAAAAGTGAACATCACAGTCGTTATCACAAACTTGGCCCACATAAACCAAGTTTCTTCTCAGATTTAGAACATGTTGGACATCTTTCAGCTTCCACGTTGAACCGTTGACTTTTACGTTCACATCACCTTTGCCGATGATGTCACACGCTTCACCATCACCAAGGAAGACTTGGCCGAAGTACCCTTCCTTGTAAGAAGTTATGATCCCCTTATTCCCTGTAGCATGGAAAGAAGCTTCCGAGTCTACTATCCAAGACTCCTCTACGCTGTCCTCGGAGAGTAAAAGAAAACTCTCGGTAATCACATTATTGTCATTCACCATGACTTTTGCTCCATCATCTATGGCTGCAACCGCATTGGCCTCTTTCTGTTGATCACCGTTGTTTCCACCATTTTTAGCACCTTTTTCGATCTGAACAGTCTTTCTTCAACTGTCCTTCTTTATTGCACATCCAACACACATCTCAAGGTTTAGATTTTGATCTCCACCAAGATTTGCCTCTAGATTTATCTGAGTTTTTGTTAAAATTTCTATCTCTGTCATGTTGTGTAACATTCCAGACCTTGGGTGTAGTTACACCCCCAATTGGGTGTAAATATCCAAAGCCCAAAACATTATTTGGGTGGGTTTTAAATGCATTTAGGTCCATCACTCATGGGTTTGGTCAATTAGGCCCAACAAATCTAGGTTTGGGCCTAAGTCAGGCAGTCAAATATGGGCCCACATCTAGGTCATCATCAGAGTCATTGGTTCTCACGCATTAGACCTGTTCTTAGGTCACCACGAGTCACAAGGTCTAACTAGGGTTTTAGGGTCCCTGCAACTCTTGAATTTACATATCAGCAGCTGTGCCTGCAGGGCTTTCTAGACTTTGCAGCACACTTCACTACTAAATACGCATCTAAAACAGGTGAGCCTTACGTGGTTTTGTTCATAAACATGTCAACAATCACAACTATTTTTGTAATATTTTTAAAACAGAAAAACATACTTGAAATAATGTGATTATTAGAATACGTACAACTGACTGTTCTTGTACGTTGTACGGTTAAAAATTTATGGTTTACTCTCTGGGTATCAGAATCACGTTCCGTCAAATCCTTCTGAAACTAGACTCAGAGCCACATGATTTTTTTATCCTAAGTCCAGTTCTTAAGGATTCACCCAAAAATCAGGCGTAATCCAACATATGCGCACACTGTGACAGATTTCAGTACGCGTAGTTTGATTTGTAAAATAGGAAGACATGACTTAAACACATCCAAAAATTATGAATCTTTAGATTCCAGAGGTATAAACAAAATTTTAATCCATCAAATAAAACATCAAATATGGTTCAAAATCTTACTGCTGGTCAGTAAACCCAGCATACTGTCAAAAATGAGATTAAACTAAAAACGACCATAAAACTTCTCATCTTCTCCATGTAACTTCCTTAACCTTATTCAAGCCAAATAAACTAAAATAATGTATCATAGAAGACCTACCTAGTCTTCTACCTCTTCAGACATGCCGCAATTCGCGTTCCAATATATTCCTTTCACCGATTTGTGAAAGATGAAACAAACGGGGTGAGCCAATGCTCAGTAGGGAACTTAAAATCATCCTTCACAGTACAACATCATATAAAATATATGTATTTCATATATTGAACAACAACACATCAAAATAAAATTTATTTACTTTACCGGAGATTTCAGACCGAATAATTAGTTCATTTTCTTGTTTAAATCCTTTGATTTTCTATTTTCATCGTACATCGTACGATCTTCTATAGGAATCCCTTACCTTAGAGGATATGTCTTGGAATCACCCATCAAACCATGCATCACTTCTTAAAATCTCTTACTAGATTTTCAACTGAATATTAATTCATTGTCTTTTATAGAATTAAAAGCATCATGAAATATATTTAACACATGTAATATGTTTATGCATATACTTATTAGTTCATGGAAAACAACCCTTCATTAACGTATACCAAACCATAAATCAAAGAGGAATAAGCAAGTTCATACTTACAAACCATCTACGTTTTCCCTGCCTTTACCGTGCGATTCGGTGACGGTTGATTCTCTAGCTTCTTCTCCTTTCTCTAAGCTTTTGAACCTTGAAGTTTCTCTAAGTTTTTTAGGAGGAAAAGCACACCAAAACAGGGCCTAGAGCTGTCGATTTTCTCCCTCCTTTTTTTTTGTTCTAACTTCTCCCAAAAGTGAGAAACTTGGAAGGATCGGCCCTACTATAGCCGATTTCTCCTTTTCTCCCTAGATTTTCTCTATCTCTTAGAGCTTCTAAAACTCTTCTCACTTTCCTAAATATTTTACTTTGACCAAAGATAGAGATTATAGCAATTTTTGCCAAAGAAAACTACTCCCATAAGGGCTACACGGATAGGGTTTCTTATAATTGGATGGTGGTGATCACTTAATCATCATCCAATGGTTCATAGTGTTTCAACTTTAAGGAAACCCTAATATTTCAGAATTATCCAAGTGAGAAAGTTTAGCTAATTAGGTAACTAGTTTTTAGGGAAAGAATTTAGGAGAGATCTATCTCCTCTTTGGTTTGGCTGACCCACATAAGGTGACCATTGTTTTGTGTCAAATTGTTTTCCTAAAATTTATGGGAACTCACTAAGATGTTCATAAGTGTCCCATGATTGGATCCAACGTTTCGGATGATCCCAAACCTTATTGGATAACCAAAAATAATCTTACCTCTTATTTTGGTAAGTTTTCTAGGTTTTGTGTAAAAATAGGATTCCTTAAGGAATTAAGCATGTGTGGGTCGATCCTCTCTTATGGAGAGATCGACCACACACTCTCTCTCCCTTCCTCTTTCTATTTTATTTTAAACTCTAAGATTCTTATTTCCTAAATTATCTCATTCTCAACCAACCTAGAGTAACCCTCAAGACTTGGTTGTTTCTCTCTAAGTCATACA
>MVGT01000427.1:71912-124927 GCA_002174775.1 Macleaya cordata
ACGCCCGTACTCGACATAAAACTTGCAATATACCAACCAAAACAATCATGCAACCTCAAATAACTTATTTTCAGCTCAAACTTGGTAGGAAAACTTACCTTGGATGATTAGTAACTTGAAGTAACTTCTAAAGCTCCTCCCAAACTTAGATTAAGTTCCCAAGTTGAATTCCTACAACATGCAGGTTCGTTTTACTTCAAAAAGCCCAAAATTTCATCATCTAAACAACTCAAAAACTGATTTTATAGTTAGATCTTACCTCCACCATCAATAACAAACCAAAGCCCTCTTCTTTCACCTTGATTTACACCATCAATTAAGGGTTTCAATCCCAAATCAGTAACATTAAGCAAAAAGAAAAAACCCTAGGTTATTTACTCAGAAATCAGCTGAAAATTGAAGGGTTTTTAGGTTAGAAACTTACCCCAAGTGTTTGAAAAATGAGGGGGAAGAATGGGCTGAGTTCCCTTTCTTCCTCTTCCTTCTTTCTTTCTTCTTCCTTCTTCTTCTTCTTCTTTTTCTTCTTCTTCTTCTTCTTTTTCTCCTTCTTTCCTCTCCTTCTTCTTCTTCTTCTTCTTTTTCTTCTTCTTCTTTTTTCTTCCTGCTGGTCGGAAGCTGCTGCCGCCGGCAGCAGCTGCACCTCCCCGGCATGACAGCAGCAGCTGCTGCTGCTGCTGTTGTCTCATTCTCCCTCTCTAGCAGTCCTCTCTCTACTACCCTCTCCCTTCTCTTCTCTTTCTCTCTCACAGCCTCTCTTACTCTCTCTCAGCTTATCTCCTTCACGACCTCTCTCTCACTCTCTCTCAGTCTTTTCTCCCTCACGATCTCTCTCTCACTCCCTCTTTCAAAGTCTCTCTTTTATTTCTCTTTTCTTTCTTAGTTTCTTCTTTCTTTCCTTTTTATTTTTTGTGCGCTGCTATTTTTTTTTGTTTGTTTTGCTTTATTTCTTTTTTATTTTATTTTTTTATTCTTAATATTATTAACAGGGTTTTCACACTTTTTAAGGCCCACAAGAATTTTCATGGCGTTACATGTTGCATGCTAAAGGCAGAGCCTGAAGAAGAAGTTAGAAGCGGTGTACCCTCGTTCTAGTCTCCTATCTTCTTCACCAATCATCATTTTCGTTACATTTTTCAGTTTTAATTTTTCATTCCCCGCCGAGTTGCTAATAGACGTGACAATCGTATCTCAACTCATTGTTAATGAAGACAATAACCTTAAAGCTTTGACTTCATCCGAAAATATAATGTCAACCTTGGATAATTTTGAAATAATTGACTTGAACCTTCTAAGGTGAACTGATACTATCTCGTCATCATTCATTTTTAAATTAAATAATTATTCACATAATATAATTTTACCTGAGGCCGACGACTTTTGATATAGCATTTCCAAAGTGTCCATTAGGTCTTTTAATGTAGATATTTCATCAACATTATTGTACACTTCCTTCATAAGACACCTACGGATCACGCCCATACACTTGCGATCAAGAATAAACCATTCTTCATCATCGAATTTATCCTTCTTCTCACCCCACGTAGTGGAGCATGAAGATCTCTCTCACATATGTGTCCTCCATCTGTGACTTCTAAAATGAAAAATTTTTACCGTTAAAAACTCAAACTCTTGCAACCTTGTCTGATTTATCATCTATGACTCCCACTCTGATGTTTACTACCCGCCGATAAACAGTACCGTATGAATAGTACCACTATTGATGTATTTAATATTCATGGGTAAATTGGTACTACATTCACTATTCATAGATGAATTAGCACCGTATGAACAGTACCACTATTCACAGATGAATAGTACCCGTAGCTCTAATACCAGTTAAGGAAAAATACCCTCCTCGTAGGTGATCAATCTACTTAGAGTTTTTCTTCTATTGCGGAATATAGGATCTTGAAAGTAAATGGATGAATAAGTAGATATCACTCACGAAGTAAATAAAGAAGAAATAAATAACTCAGAAGACATGCAAGATTTATAGAGGTTCGGAGCAAGTCCTACGTCCTTTTTGAGCTGCTAAGCTAATCTAATGTAAACAAAGGGATACACAAGTGTACAAGAGTTTACACTCTCACTTTCTCTCTTCTCTCATACAAGAGCTTACACACTCAAGAACACTTAAGAGAGACTACCTCTCTCTACTTCTCTTTTCTCTCGCTCACAGCTACTTGGTACAATATGTAATGAGAGAGTTACACCTTTATATAGGTATGTAAAGAAATCAATTGTCAAAGAAAATCAGCTCCACCGGTGGCTGCTTTCTTGGACCAAAATAGAGAAGGTTGCAATTCGTTGCTCCTCCTTTATTAACTAAGAGGCTACTACTTTGTCAAAAAATTGCATCTTCTAGATAAAGCAGAATGGGTAGAGGTTTGTTAGCCTCCACCACTTAACATGTCATTCACAATAATGTATAGAGAGGTTAACTTTGGTGCTGATCGTATGGTAAGGCATGGGGCTCAGCATAATTTAAGGGGGGTGGAGTATTTTTTATGTCACCCTCCCTTTCTTAATTGTATTGAAAGTATAGATACTAGGTATTATAGATTGGGTCTTGGTAATGTGTGCCCTTAGGGCACACGATTAACAACATTAAATAACGGTACTTTTTCTTGGGAAGATACATCTAACTGATTTTATGGTAAAAAATGGCACCTTTTAGAATGTTACATTTTATTTCGTAAATGCCCCTACCTTAACAAAAGTCAGATTGGGAGAGACTCTTCCTACGTTATTACACACAACGAGCCCCCCACACATGCGCTTCACGCATGTGAGTTAGTTGTCGATCCTCGTGCATGTGGGTTTGATATCCAAATGCGCTACACGTATTATAAATTTATTTTGCCTCCACACACGCGCGTAGCGCATGTGAGTTGACAAATTATGCGGCGCGTTATTATGGGTATTAGGTGGCTCACTTAGGAATGATGCATGTGCTAATGTTGATTTAGACGATGGTTAGATCATCTTCACAAAAAAATTAGCCTTTGGATCATCTTTAAATGGATGCACAAACATATGTAAGTGAAGTGTAAGAAGAAAATAGGTATTAAGTGGACGCACAAACACTTGTAAGTAAAGTGTAAGAATAAAATGGGGACTGACCAAAAAAAAGAATAAAATAGGTATTAGGTGGGGCCACCCGATGGTGACGTATAGTCCATGTGATTTAGACGTCGATGAGATCAACGTTTCAAAAAAATCAGCCATTTGATCAACTCTATACGACTCGAATGGCAAGTGTAAATAAAGAAATAAGTTCACGAGACATAATAGGTATTTTTCAGAAGGGCGTTTGTCATTTTGGAAAAGGTTTAAAAAACGAACTGAATCAAAATTAGGACATATTTAGAATTTTGTTATTTGTATATGATTTATTTTGAGCCTAAGACACATATGGTATTTTAGAAAAAGGATTTAAAAAAATGATTGAGATGGACGGACAGTGTGACTGCTAAACAACTGTCCGCCGCCGCCATCCCAAAACGATCAAACATCCTTTTTATCCTCTCTTTCTCTCTCATATTTTTAAGTGGCTTGCTTAAGCCACCTTAGCCGGCCCAAACGGATTAAGAGGTGAACCCCTAATAAATTAGTAAAGGTAAAGATGATATTAAAACCAGATAGGACCGGACTGACGGTTTGACCATAGTCTGATCGGAATTTTATGTTTTTCGGTTTGGTTTACATCAAATCAATTCAGATCTTTAAACCGACGATTTTTATGAAAATTGCGGTTCAACCATTAAACCAACCGGATCTCACACACTAGTTTTATTGAAAATGATGTCCAATTGTAATCCTCAATGCTAATTCAGTAGTTCTATAATATGCATGTAGTAGATATCTTAAATGTGTCCACTTACATATCTCCCATTTGTAGTTTTCAATTAAATGTCCACTAAAAAAATTTAAATACATTTTGTATATAGAATATCAGTGATGCTACACTTACTGCAAAGTGTAGTGCAAGTTATACTACAAAGGCTATTTAGGAGGGTAGTTGCGTCAATTGGGAAATGACGCAAATCGCAAGGGATGTGAGATTATTTGAGAACCGTGTGATGACTTTTGCAGTAAAGTTTGCAGCAGGAAATGAAGTAAGTTTAGCCTTTTTCATAGAATATAGATCGATATAATTAATATTTTCTTGGTTTTAGCATAATTATAGCAAAGCAAAAAAGCTCTTGTTGCTCAAAGAATTTCTTCAATATACTTTGACAACTTCTCTTTAAAACAAAAAAGAAAAACGGATATTTTGACAATTTTTATTCAACACATTATACCTAATATTTCTCAGAAATTGATTAAGTGATTAAGGCATAAATTTATTATATATCTATAATTATCAACTTTTATTTATCAAGTTCGATTTTTTTGTGTTTTTATATCTATTGAATTTTTCTATTTCAAAAATTAATTAATAAACTTAAATCGGTCTAACCAAATCAAATCGTGGTCCAACCTCGGTTCGACCAGTTTAATGAAATTTTGGCTCGATTATCGATCTGATTTTAATAACATCGATTGCACAAGAGACTTTTCCACTTGTAGAATTTTCCTCATTTACTTGTTTTGTTGTTTTTGTTTTTTATGGTGGTGCTATTGAGACCAAGGTTGGGCTGGTTAGATTGTATCTAAAGGCTGAAATATAGTGATAGTGTTTACCTGGTAATGTAGATCATCCTTACAAAACATCAAGCAATTCTAAAATTTATAACCCTATCAAAAATTGATTGGAATTTGATTGAAAAACAACGGTAAAAAATCAATGGTTAGAATTTCTAATTAATTTTTTATAGAATTAGAAGTTTTAGAATGGACTAATTGTTTGTGAGGATGATCTACATAGTGAGGTGAACACCATTGCCTTTCTAGTTTTGTGCTATGGAAAATAAAAATTAGAAAAATATTGTTGACTGGTCTCAATTCGAAGATCTTAACGAAAGCTTTTAAAAAATAAAAGTTTTTTGACAAATTGATTTGTATTTTTAAAGGTATGACAATTTTTGTGTGAAAGAAAGAAAAAGAAAGTAGTTGGTGCTAATGTGCACCAAGACTTACGTATTACTTTGAGTTACTTAGAGGATATATTTATTTTCTAAAGGTACAACATATTTAGATGAAATTAATGTTAAAATGATGTATTTTATAATTCTCTGTGTAAATAATGATGATTCTTGAAGAATCACGATGAACTAGTGATAAATGATGATCATGGGTGGATGGATGGTGGTGACGATAATGATGATTATTAGGAAGATGATCTTGATGGATGATTATGGATCATAATTTTTAGTGATGATGACTGACTATATCAACTATTTGATTTTTGTTTGCGTTATTGAACTACCCAGAACCGAAACTATTATTTCGATTCTTGTCGGTTCCGATTCTTATAGGATCCGGTTATCAAATAAGTGGAACCAGAATCGAAATAACAGGTTTCGTTATTTGTCGATTCTCGGGTATTTCAATTCCTAATTTTTATATGTACCAAATGCAACAAAATTATATAAAATCAATGAAAAATCAATATTAATAAGTCAGTCCAATTCTTATCGATTTGGTTCTGATTCTTACCAATTACCAAATTACCAATTACCTAATTAATAGTGATTTTGCTTCTTGTTATTACTGCTTCTTAAATATGTGGAACCAAAATTAGAAAAATTAGTTTTGATTCGGTTCGGTTAACAGGCCAACCCATACCCACTGACACTCCTAATGTTATAATGATTGATGGTGGTCATGATGATAACTATGATCTAACAATTTATGATTGATGATCATGATGGACCATCACAATGGATGATGGCGATAATGATGATCATGACTTAGTGATGGATGATTATTATGGTGACAATGATGACCATGACTTAGTGATGGATGATTATCATGGATGGAGGGATGGACGATAGTGGTTATGATGGTGATGATGATGATGATAGATGGATGGATGGATGGGTGGTGATGGTTGATCATGCTGTTGTTGATCACCATCATAATCTAGTGATTGATGATGATCATAAATGGATGGACGAATGGAAGGTGGTTGTAAAATTTCAGATTGGGAGAAATCTAAAATATAAAATAAAGAGAAAATAGACAAGAAGAATTTAACGTGGTTCGGTCTGATCATCGACTTACATCCACGACACAAAAGCCATAAGGGCTGAATGAGCACACTTATTTATAGTGTGAAATTACTTACTTTCTAAGTATTCTAATCCTATTAGGAAACCGATAACTAACTAGAAAACTTTAACAATAGGAAATAATAAAATTAGGAAACTAGACAAACAAAATATATTTCCTAAATATACACAAAATCTTTTTTTATCTGAGAATCTCTTGATCTTCAGAATCTTCTCTTGATATTGAGCTCCATCTCGATCTATCTAACCGTGGATCTCACTCTCGTCCATATAACCACTGGATCACGATCTTGTTCCTCTAACAGTGGTGATAGTTGTAATCGTTAGATTGAATGATTTAATTCATGCGGGCCCTACAATTGGTTGTATTAAGGGCTAATGATTGAATGTATTGGACAATCAGACTTACCCCCCTCAAAGATCAGATAATTAGCTTACTCCCTCAGACTTGCGGTTTCTGTGATTCTTTCATTTGAAGGCACATGTGCATCTCGCACGCACCATTTTTTGGCGAAAACACCCCTCACGCTCTACACATGTGATTCCTTTGAGTTTATCTAATTTACTATTCCCAAACTACCCTTACACGTGGATCCCCAACCCTTACAAACTAATATTTAACCCCTTACTTTTATCCAATGGGTAATGACCAATACCCCAAACCCAAAAGATGACCGTTGCACAACGGTCATCTTCTTCACCAACTTTCAACCTCAACCTTTATGTTAATTCCTTTATTTCTTCACTCATTGATCAAGTTTGAACCTTTAATTTCATTGATTTGCCTCCTTCCTCTTTGGTCGAAATTTGGTTTACCCTGACCCTAAAATTGGTGGAAATAGTGCTTTTGGTAGTCGTCAAAAGGTAAAGACAACCTTGAAATTTCTTACAAAGTTGTTAAAAGTTCCAGCATAAGTAAAATGACCTATTATATAGTTCAAAGGTTGCTGATTTAAAAGCTGGGGGTTAATTCAATTTTTCTAATTACAGTAGGGGGTAAGTTAATTTTTTGAATTTTTTATATATTTTGCTAATTGAATTCCTTTTCTTTTCAGTACATTACAAGCTCTAGCAGTCAAATTTATAACCTTACCTCACATCACGCGGATTCTTGTCCCTTCATATATAGCGCATGCAAACGCGAAAAAAGTGAAGATTTCGAAATCTTCCAGTGTGAAGATTTCGAATGGCTCAATGATGCTAAGAAAGAACTTGAGATTGCACCCAAGTCTCCCATTAAAGCAAGGATTGTCATTAAAGCAAACCTATGTGAACAATTCAAAAAGTGTTATGGTTTCAAAAACAAGTAGTTATGTTTAACAATAAAATATATTGTTTAGTCTTAATATAATGTTTCTACTGAAGCTATATTGTTTGGACATTACTGTTTTGTTTCTACTTGATGTATGTTTCATCAAACAATATAAAATTCTAGCACCATTTGTTCAAACATGAAATTTTTAACAAAATTTCAGCATGAACATGCCATTCCACAAACATTTGTGTTGAACAAAATTTAAGCATAAATATGTCATTTTACAAACATAATTCATGAGTTCAAACTTGAACTTGTTTCAACCTATTTTTCAAACCTGAAAAAATTAACTGATCCGTAATAAGGCATTCCACCTGTCATTCCACAAAGAAATAAACAATATTCATGTCTCTCAACATGAACTTGTTCCAAGCACCAACAAATTTAAACCTGCATAAAATCATTAGGCATTCTATTTGTCCATCAAACCAAACCATTTGTTTATCATAACCATTCCATATGTTTCATACAACCATAAGTAGTAGTTCACAAAATTACATATATAAGTCCATCAATCCATCTTAGTAGCATACTATCACAATTTCATAAGGCATCTTCATAAATGCATACCAAACCAGTTGTATGTTTTTTATATCAAAAAACCTAGATTGTAGTTCACAAAAAAATAGATTTCCTGCAATTAAGAAGTAGTTTGAGCTAGTCCAAAAAAGGTGAGAGTAAGAAATAGTTCCAAGGTAATGTACTGGGTCCAAACCAATTAGTTGGGAGATATTTTCTCCCCTTCTGTCTTGGAGCTTGCTTTGGTGGAGGGCATGGCAACCTTATAGTTAGTTGTGAGTCGGGTGTTGCTTGAGAAGAACCACTTCTTATTGCTGTCGTTGGTTGTGTTGTAGGAGGCACCTTTGCTCCTAGCACTAGTAACCACAAGTCCCTTGCAAGACCTCTTGTTGTGTCCAGACATGCCACATTAACCACACTTCCTATTTTGCCTCCTCACTAGGTAATCTTCATCTTTACCTCTAATCCGATTTACCTTGGGCCTTCCTGGTGCTTTGTTGTAGTTTGGTGGTTTCACTACATATTGTGGCTGCATTAAATAAGGGGGTTAAATTTTTTCACTAATCTAATTAGAGATTATAGTAAATAATGGATGGTAACAGGATAATGCAAACACTAATATATCTCTCCCTAGTCCTTTTGTTGAGCAATAGGCCTGACATGGGGCCTGCGAAAGCCCTCCTATATGCAGCCACACTATGATAGGGGTTGCAGTGCCTACAATAACAAGAAAAAAAAAAGAAGTTAAAACCTTGCATTAAGATGACATAAAAGAAACACAATTGCAGAAACAATACTTACTCTGCCCAATTGAGCCTCATTAGAAATAGGATACAAACAACATGAATACAAGGGACACCAAATATGTCCCAAGCCTTGCAGTCACAGCTCTGGATAACCATATCAACAGTCCATCTATTTGTTGTCCCTATTTGCTTCACTATATACAGATTTCTATCGACACCCAACATATTGTATCTCCGCAACAATGGCCTCATCTGTGAAATCATCTTAGTGACTCTAGGAACCACCCCATCAGCCTCTCAACTTTCAGCCAACCTTTTCCTCCTATACATTGCTATCATCATCATCAAATGGTACTCTTCAACATAGCCAAGCAACGGTTGGTCTCTAAGATCCAAGATCCAATTGTTAAAACTTTCCGAGAAATTATTTGTGATGTGCTCGCATTTGGTTGTAGTGTCAAAATATGCCCTACCCCATGTCTCTAATTTTCTTTCCTCTAAAAACTCACATGCTTCCTTTGCCACCCTCCTTAGGGTATCCATCCACAACTTATGATCAAACAACTTGTATGACTTTGCTACCCCCCAAGATTGATGTTTGAAGTGGCTACCCTTGTGAGTTTGTTTGAAGTTCTTGTATAAGTGTCAGAAACAAAACCTATGAGAGCGATTCGGGAATACCTGCTCCACAGCCTCCATTAAGCCTTTTTGTCTATTCGATATGAATGTGAGCCTCTTCGGATGTAGGGTAATTTTACCTTTAATAGTGTCAAAACCTTATACCAAGTCTCAAACTTCTCGAATCGACATATATAAATGGCAAAGGGATACAAGCCATTATTCCCATCTAATGCCACAGCTGACAAGCATGCACCGCCATATTTTCCCTTCAAAAAATACCCATCTAAACCAATAAAATGTCTATACACATCCCCATAAAATGTCTTGTCACCTGGGTATCTAGAACAGGTAGCTAGACTAAGTGGATTAGCATGCAAGATTTGAGTACACATCTCTGGGGTAACCTTGAAGAACTCTTTATAATTCCCATTCACACTCTCTAAAATCTTGCACTTAGCAGCCCAACCAGTGTGGTACCTGATCTCAATTCCATACAACCTCCTGACCTCTTTCACAATACACTTGGGTGTTATAGTCTCAATGTTGCTTGTTATCCACTCATTAAGCTGCTTAGCCACCCACCTTGCATTAGCCATCTAATTTTTTTGATCTAGATCATATCTACAAGTGTGAACATCATGAAGGATCTTGACTTTAATTGTGAAGCCATCTGGAAATTCACTTGCAAATATCTTCCAAGGATATTGAAAAGACTTGCATTTTCCGTTCAATCTGTCACCATCATTCTTCAAAAAAAAGATAACAAACCTGTTTGCAATTGCATAGTTCCTCAACCACTTCCTGGCCTCAAATATGGTAGGCCACTCCATCCCCAAATACAACTTCTCTGTAGGAATTTCACTGCAATCCTCTTCTCCACATTCCTTCTCATTGTAAAGATTGTTTGTCTGTTCCACAACCCCCTCATAAGTATGGCGCATCTCTGTCTCATCTTCACCACTTGAGTTTCTATTGTGATACTCTACCTCCACTGGCAACTCCTAAATGTTAGGTACCACTCCATCTGTGGGTGGCAAAGGATCTAGAATCTCTTCTGGCAACTCATCCATATCAGCTGGTCCCCATATCTCATCATCTCCAACACAAGAGGTGGTTGTTTTCTCTTTCCCAAGACTGATGCACGATTCTGACCCTTGGGAGAAGAATCTAAATTAACAACCCTAGATGCCCTCCTTGCAGCTTTCAAATCTCTAGGAGAAGCAGACACGGGAATATCGATAAGGTCAGTAATCTCAACCTCTGGGCTACCCTCCACCTGATCCACTGTAATGTCATGGATCACTCTGGATGCTCTCTAGCCCTCTGATTCCTAGGAGAACCATAATCATTAAAATGCGAACCCCCCAAGTCAAGCTTCCTTCTTATACTTTGGTTTCCAACAACACAATTACTATTTATCCCATCCCTTGACCTTTGCCTAACTTAAGCTGGTGTTTAAGGAGTCCAACATTGATTTGTTGTTAGAGGTGGTGTAGAACCATGCTATAATTGTCCACACTCTGACTGAGATAACATACTGCATTGTATCAAATCCTCAACCACTGGTGGTGTAGGTATAGGACCTTGTGAACTATAACTGTCATTAGTGGCTGATTGTACCTTTTTACTGCAATTAAAATACAACAACATATATTACACATAATGCATACAAGGTAAAATAACAAAAGGACTAAGCATCTTTTAAGTAAAAATAAAATAAAAAGAAGGAACAGAAAATACATAACCACAATATTAAGTGTTCATGATTTATGTTAATTTAGGTATACTGCAAAACAAAAGGCAATATAAGGTCATAACATGGTTGAGTTGTACCTAATTGGACCCTGCTCTGACTGTCCACATTGTGACTGAGAAACCACACTGCATTGTACCAAATCCTCAACCACTAGTGGTATAGGTTTAGGACCTTTTGAACTGCAACCATCCTTAGTGTCAGATTGTATTTTTTTATTGCAATAAAATACAACAAGCTTAAAATTATTGAAGAATGTTACAACTAAATAACACCATTGACATTGAACTAGTATACACTAATAGGTTGTATGCTTAAAATAACAAAAGGAAATTATTAAAGATATATCTGTATACCAATCTATAATTTCAATGATCCCAATACTTCAATACTAGTTGAGAACTAGTATACACTAATAGGTTATACAATAAGCTTAAAATATTGAGGAATAGCATGCTTCAATGAATCCAGAAAAGGAGGAGTGATAAACACTTTTAAATTTATGAAATCATCAACCAAACTCTAATTAGTTTATAAAATGGTTCCTTATGAGACATCCATAATCGATGTAAATTCAAAAGACTTACTTAGCATGGAGGAAAAAATTTACTTAAAAAGTTAAACAACCATATACATAGGACACCATCTACAAAAATCAAAACAAATTAGTTATGACGAAAGTCTAATAGTATTGCTATTGTAAGCTGACTGTAGGATCCGCTCTGAAAAAAAAAACTTTTGTCCTTCTATCTACGACTGCAAACGATCAAAGAGAGAAAAAATGGAGCTTTTCTCGAGATTCCTAACTGGGGGAGGAATTGTTTATGATGTGTAAAGGAGTCGCCACCTGATTAATCTAGGAACCAGGACCCGGTTTTGAAAATTCGTATTGTTTCAAAAAACATGGCGATCTTCCTAACTAATCTGGTCTACGAAGAGCGATTCCTAGTAAGGGAATCCTGGTACGGGTCGAAAAGGTGTTAAGCACCCAACAACTGCCCGAACGTGAGATCGGTATCTACTTCACAACTAAGGGGTATTTTAGAATTTCTTGATCAAACTATGATTATTCTAAGAAAGAGTGTGTACAAAGAAAAGTAAGTTTGCAGCCCCCCTGATCTATGTTACATGCTTATAAAGTTCTGGGGCAAAAATGAAAAAGATGGTACACATGCCCAGTCTAGGAACACGTATCGAAAAGAAGTGACACATGTATCTCAGTACACTTACACATAAAGCACATTACACGTGGGCGCGATTCCACGTGTAAATAAAAGAACATATGGATTTTATTCCATATGTGGCAAACACATTTGTTCACGGACTCTATCCCATAACAAATAAGAACGAACAAGTGGGTTCTATCCCACGAAGCTATCAATGGTTATACATGGATTCGATTCCACGAACAACCGGTTCATACACAGATGTTATTCCACATACAAACAACTGGGCATGAATGGGTTATGTCCCATGTGTGGCTCGAGAATTACGAGGGGACGTGATTCCACAAGTAACTAGAATGTACGTAGGCTTGATCCCATGTACAAGCGGTCATGGTGCACGTGAATGCTATTCCACGAGCGTGTTGTGGAAGACACTTAGGCGCGATCCTAAGTGTTAGCAACCATGATGTCCCAGTGTGTGATCACTTGGACTCCGCAATGTAACACATGTATACTACTGTGCATGTGGCACAAAAGAAAGTTTGTTGATTTTGAAAATGATTGACATGTGCATTGGTACACATGGCCCAATTGGTCTTTATGAGGACACGTGTTTTTGATTGCACACGTGGCACAATGATTTTGAAAACAATGGAAAACCTAGAAATCCTAGCGCTTGAAGAATTTCTAGCTCTAGGATGAACATGATCCAAAGTTAATGCAAGTGATTTGATTAGATAGAAAACTTGTGTTTCTTTTCTTATTCTTGAAAATCTTTGATTATTACAAAGGTGGGGTTAGTCGAAGAATTAACCCAACTAATCGAGTGTGCAAGACCATCGACGTGGCGTAGGCACGCATGACATACTTAGGTGTGTCAGTCCATGGTGGTCACATTTCGACGAGTTTAGGTGAATTCATAGCCTAATCCTGAAATTAACACACAAAACTTAAGAACTAATGCAATTCATAAACTAAAGAACCTAACTTAGATTAACTAATCTAAGAGAGAGAAACCTAGTTCAATTTTATTAGATTGGTTAGGGTTTTGAATTAGGGTTTAGGCCTTTCCAAGCCCAAAAGAGAAAGGTGGGCCTAAGCCAAGATGTATTCTTGCTAGCCCCACACAAGAAAATAGGTTTATGAAACCCAATTCCAAGAAATGAGTTTAAAACTCATGAAACAAGCCCAACACTCAACAAAATGTAGAGTGGGGTTGCTTGAGAATGGGTTTGCCAAGCCCATAATGCTTATTTGAAGTTTTATTTTTATTATTGGTTGATTTCTAGGACACATCATCAAGAGTGGCAAGTTTCTTATGTAAACCCTAGGGTCCGATGTAAAAATAAGGTGGAAATACTAGAATTTAAATATGCAAAACAATGTATTATTGTGAAATTAGCAAAATAAACATTTCTACACATTAAACATTCTCTTAGGCATTTTGTCGAACACACTAATGCCATGTTTGGATCGCAGGAATGGAATCACATTCCTAGGAATCACATTCCTGGAATGTTATTCCTGGGAATCATATTCCCTTGTTTTATGTTTGGTTCAACCAGGATTAGGAATAAGATTCCTGTCACATTCCTATTCCTGTGTTTGGTTCATGCAGGAATAGGAATAAAAAAAAGCTAATTTTCCTCTTTTACCCTTGTAAATGTATATTACTAAAAATAAACATATTTACAAAAAATCATTACAAGGGTGATATAAGTTGTTTTTCATAACTCATACCCGTTGGCTTGTTTATCCAACTCATACTTATTAGTTTATTTACCCAAAATAATTATGGAGTTAGATTGGAAGTCATACTCGTTGGATGATTCAGATAGACATGATTTTGTTCTTTTTTGCTTTATAACGCATTTAAAAATAAAAATCTACTAATTAAATGAATTCAAACACCAACAATCTCTGTAGTGCTTATGACCAACATATAATATACGCATGTGGTCTACAAAAGGGGAGAGGATACAAGAGCAATATAAATCAAGGAGTTATAAAAGAACAAAAGAATAAGGACTTAATTAAATTATGCAAAAACTATAAACAAGAATCATGTAACTTACTAATTCTTTACTTTAAAATTTATTGTACCTTAAATACATCCTTCATATTAAGTCCAAAAGTTACTAAAAAAATGTAAATATAGTTCTAGCACCAAAGTGCTCAAAAAAGAAATAAAATTTTGTGCTCTACAAATAACACAGTTTATTTCATAAATTCTAAATATAATCTAAATATAGTAAGTTGCTACCTCTAAATGTTAGCCCTCATGATTAAGGAGCTTATAAACCCAAAATAAACGTATTTCGGGTTTAAGCGCTAAGAAGAGAGCAGATTTGGAAGAGTCGCTGTTGATGATATTAGCTGCATTTAACATCTGATGAACATTCAAGGCATCCAATTTGGTTAGTTCTTCTACCACTCTTGTTGCAGTCTCATTTTCTTGGTTATAAGTGAGAGCTGTAGCCATTTTATCCATGAGGCCCATTGTTCCATCAACAAATTTGTTAAATGCACCTGCTATGTTTCCCATACTTGATACAAATCCATCGGATTGACGACGACGCTTCTTTTTACCAGATTCTGTGACCCTTGTTGTGGAATTAGCATGGGAAGGTGTGTGCTCATTAGTAAGTGTTGCATCAGTATCATTATCCCCATCAAAAAAACCATCAAGGCCATTAAGACCATCACCATCCAAGTTGAAATTGTCATTTGCATCAGCCTCAATTTCTTCTTCCTCATCAGCTGGAGTCCCTGCATCCTTCCCATTTGCCCTATCCTGTAAGAATATATCGCACAAAGATTCGTAATGGGGGAATGGCTTCTTTCTGAGCCCCCTGGCATGTGGATGAGTCTACAAAAAATGAGGATAATATTAAAAAAAATACCAGATAATACCAAAATATGATGAATTAAATTCAACATAAATAAACAAACATGCTTACCTTCACCCAATCATCAAAAACACTTTTTTCACAATTAACAAATTTCTCTACATCATCCCAAGCAAACCCACTTCCATTTGAAAACATTTCTGCTATTGCAAATGTATGTCTTTTTAATGTTTTAATACGTGACTCAATGTGTGGTATTGCTTTGAGTCCACAATTTGGTAGTTTTTCTTCCATCATCTTTTCCAATTGTTGTAGATATCCTGTTCGAAAACCGGTATCTACTTTCCAATGCCCACTAACAGCAAGTTCAGAAAGAGCCTCAACTAATTTATCATCTTCTTTAGTTGTCCATTGATGTTTAGTAGCTTTACCACGCCCTTCGGAATCCATCCTAATTCATAAGAAGCACTGCACTTTAATGACAATTATTATTCAAAAGAGACACATTAAGAAACATAAAATAAAGCATAAAATTTAATCCAAACAAATAAGCAAAGACTATAGCATTAATTCCTACAAATGTTTTAAATTCAAACAAAATACAAAAGTGAAATTAAGGAAAACAAAACACACATACACATAAATTATGCATTCCTAGATGCCCTCCACTCATTGAACATTTGGGATGCTAACTCATCCCTCCGTGTTGACCATTGTTCGGATGAATCGATACACAAGATTGGATCACCATGTGGATTGTTATAATTTGACATGCGTGAATCCATCATGTTTTCTAATGGATCTAGAGGCATTTCCTGTCGTATGAAATTGTGCAGAAGACAACATGCCATAATTATCCGACTATGTGTTTTGACAGGATAAAACGAATGACTCCTCAAAATGGCCCATCTAAGCTTTAGTAAACCAAAACACCTTTCAATCACGTTCCTAGCACTTGAATGTTTCATATTAAAAAATTCTGCCGGTGTGTTAGGTTGGTGTCCATCTCTCCATTCATTCAAGTGATACCGTTGGCCTCTATATGGGGCAAGAAATCCTTCACTATTAGGATATCCAGCATCAACGAGATAGTAGCAACCTAATACATGCAAATGATACACTGAATTAGGAGAGACATGAATAAACATAATCATTCCCCAAATAAGACTCGTGAAAGAGTGGAATTAAATTACCATGAGGGACTTTCAACCCGTTTCTTCTACTCATAGCATCCCTAAGAATACGAGAATCCGCAGCAGATCCCTCCCAACCTGCTAGAACGTAGATGAATTGCATGTCTTGAGAACAAACTCCTAAGACATTAGTAGCAATATCACTTTTTCGTGTACGGTACCGAGGTTTGTCTTCTTCTGGAACCTTGATTCTTATATACGTCCCATCTAATGCCCCCAAACAGTTCTACATCAATGATGGTATGTAAGACAATGTAAATCTTTTAATTAATCTTAAAACACAACCTCAAAAATTTAATGGAAACAAAACTATGTACCTTAAACCACTTCCACTTGACATCAGTTAAGTTCTCAGAGACTGCTTCAGGTTTTTTAAGCAAATGTGATTGTAAAAGTATGACCCCATTTAACACAATGTTGAAACATCTGCTAATCGTCTCTCCAGAAAGCATAAACCTCGTTTGTATAACTCTATTTTTCACGTGGTGTGCAAGTATGTGCACGAACATTGCAACCATCTCCTCTACGGAAACATGTCGTGTATCCTTTACTCTCCCAATAGTCCGCAACATGGAGCACAATTTGATAAATGTATGCCTGTCCATGCGAAGATTTTCTTTGCATTTCTTATCACTACGCCAAACCATTCTATACATATTGTCTTTCTGTACATCAACAATTAAAGAGGGAGTTGATCTTAAGATGTGATTCCTATAATGGTATTCAACTTGTGCAAGCATGTAGACATAAAATTGTACTACAACATTTAGTATAGACCTCAAACTCTCAAGCATGATAATAATTTTTTTCTTCCTTGATAACATTAGACGAGCCATAACTGTATATCAAGCATATGTACCATATGTCAGAGGCTTAAGTTTAATATAAAATTCTGACCATAAAAAAATTTAAAGCATAATTTATATAACGTTAGGCCAACTTATTAATAAGTTCTTTCTACAAGACATATAAGGAAACATTAGAATAAGACTACTATGTTCTTTAAATTATAACATATTCCTCATGGGGCGAAGTTCAGAGAACAATAATATTTTAAAAATAAATTCCGTTATGTGTACCTCATTAGTAGACAATGTGGTTACAGGGTCTATGTGGGGCCGTTTGGATGATCGGAGGGCTAATTTTTAGTAGAGATGTTCTACTCATTATTTAGATCGACCAATTTTTTTTTATTGAAGATCGATCTCATTCTCACCAAAATTTATATCATTCTAAAATTCCTAACCCCATCAAATTTTTTTTTAATCAGACTTTTGGTACAGTTATGAGTTTTGAGAATGATCTAAATTATGAGGAAAACAATTTCAAACAAGTTCAGAGGGTTCAATTGAGCCCACTTGACCCCACGATCAATTCTCAGTGAAGATAACATATAACCCATCATCAATAGGTGTCGAAAGATAACATATAACCTATCATCAATAGGTGTTAAACTAGACAGATTGATTCCCTCTAATTAGGGAATGTTAGATAATATAAAATGCATATAACAATTAATATGACTATTCATTAGACAAAGAAAAAAGTAAATTTAGGTGAACCCTTCAGTTGGGAAATTGATCGAAAACTTGTGGTTTGTTAGTTTGTCAACATGAACCCTACACGATCAGTCCAAACATATCAATGGCCAAGCAATAAAAGCTTTTTTTAAATTCATTCCCAATAATGAAACAAACAAAAGGAGCATATATATATATATATTGGGTCGTAGCTATGGAGGGAGACTAGGATTTTTGGGAGGGAGACTGAATCTCCTCGGAAGGACTAACCCTAATCAGCATATACTTAAAAACCGGAAGAAGGAACGAGTAGGGAATGATACAAAGATCAACCCTAATCAGCCTATTCTTCAACTTTGACTAAAAAGAGAAAAAAAAATAGGGTATCATCGTACCTTGTAGGAGTCGAGAACTTTACTTTCGGTTCTTCCTGCCTTCTTCTTCTCCACTTTCTCTTTCTACACAGTTTTTGTGTAAAAAGAAAGCTACGTTTAGTAGAAGAGAAAAACCTACTAATGAGGTGTCCAAACTTGATGGGGTTAGCTTTGTAAATAACAAAAAAATTTAAGGGTATGTTCGTCTTAAAAAAATTATTTGTTTGTTTCCGAGGGAATGGGAATCACAAACCCACATCCCCCCACAGGATTGACATTCCGCCTAAATGAGGGAATCTCACATTACTAGGAATGTGATTCCGGCCTGATTCCGCGAACCAAACACAGTCTTGGAATCACATTCCAGGGAAAGTGATTCCATTCCTGCGATCCAAACATGCTATAAAGGTGTACGTTCAAACTACCATATCTTCTTCGTTTGACAACCTTTTTGACTCATTCTTGAGCCCATTTTGTGTATTTTTTTCATGCTCAACAAGACTACAATATCAAATTTTTGATTTAAAATTTTTATTGAAAGATTCCAGCATATTTTTGCTCACTTTTTATGTTGTAGAGATTTGAAAATCAACCCTTACATGCCCACATGTTTGAAAGCATTACCAAATCATTAATTCTCATACTAAATATGACATCCTTACCATTAATTATGCATTTTATACAAATTAAGACATCATCACATGATGGAACAACATCTAAAATGGGCTAATCTTGCTAGCTCATCTAACCACTCATCATTTCATATTACATGAATGCTAAACATGCTTAAATCATTATTATTTTAAGTGGTATTTAGAGATTTCAACAATAATAAAGATTAATAATAATGAATTCCAATAAAATGACTAACAAGTTATTTATGCACATCAAAATGATATCATGAGGAAAGATCATGAAATGACATATTTATTTATTTCTTTTAACTACATCATACAACATTTAGGATGCAATTTCTACTACAAATGAAAAGGGGGTGATGGTCACGTCAGTGGCGGATTCAGGATTTTCCATCAGGTTGAGCGAGTTACCATTGACTGGGTCAGAGTTGACCGAGTCATTTTACTTCTTAATTCTAACAAATGTTTTTTATTTTGTATGATTGTACTCGATGAATTTTTTACTTATAAGTTCAATATAATCGTCTCAACATCAACGGTATCAAAAATCTAAAAAAAGTCACTTTACAAATATTATTTACCCTTGTTGGTCTTCATTTTTGAACCATATTCAAATTATCAGTGATACTATAAAAAAAGGAGCAAGGATCTGCTTACATCGTTATTCTACTATCCTTGTTACATCACTTGGTTACAATTGCATGTGGAGCCTACATGAAGATGAGCCAAGAGCTGATTTTCAGTAAGGATGATCCAAATGGTGAGGAGAACTACTTACCAAAAATTAGCTCATTTTAAAACTTCTAACCTTATCATCTAATTATGAAAAATCAATAGTAATAGAAATCATTCGTTTTACCGTTAAATTGCATTAATAAATGAAGAGGTTACAAGTTTAGAATCAGTTCGACATCATGGAATTCTCCTCTGTCTATAGAATCAGTTCCCATCTACCCCTTTCCACCACTGCCACCACCCTCCCACAACCATCACCACAACCCCACAACCCCTTTCTCTTCACCACCACCACCACCACCCTCCACCACCCCACCGGGTGCCCTCACAGATCAGAGAGAAAGAAAGAGAGAGAGAAAGAGAAAAAGAGGGGGATCAGAGTGATGGTCGTGGGAGAGAGGGGAAGATAAAAAAAATCCAGAGGGAAAGAGAGTGAGGTCCATCTTCATTGATGCTTGGTTGCACGATAAGGAGCACACACATGTACTGATCGTCCACATGTCAACGTGCAAGTACGCTATGTGCTCGTTGTCACGACCCCGACCATGAGCCTTTATGCTCCTCACTACAAGTCCGAGCATCATAAAATTTAGGGATTAAATATGGTCTGTTTTTTTGTTAGGGATTAAATTTTCTCAATGAAGAATAAGATCCCTCCAACCCCACAGGAAGCTCTTGACGTTAATGACATTATTGAATTTAGGTTTTTTTTTGGGCTAAATTTGGATTAGAGATATGTTGATATATGTCAGAAATGAGCATCAAGCCTACTAACGAGCAGAAAATGGGGCTACTGGAAGTTATGGAGATTGTGCTCGCTAGCACAGCCACGATCATTGCTTCTTTGTGCACGTGATCACGACAACGAGCGTCTTTGGTTGTGTTCGGCTGGTCTCCAATGAGCAGAACTTGGGAAATGTTCCAATAATCATTTTTTGGTTCGTTAATAGGCCCACGAGCATGTCATGTTGATGCTCGTGATCGTGCCAATGAGCATTGAACAAGATGCTCTTCTCTGCAACTGCGAGCATACATTTTGGAACCCTGAATTTTTTTCATAGATTTTGAAGAGAAAAAATGAAAAAAGGAAAACATAAATCACAAGATTACTTAAATATTGTGGTTGAACATCCTTTTATGGATTTGAGGACCTGATTTCCTCACAAAAACAAATTTTGGGACGACTTGTACTCCAATAATGGCGTTTGAGATCTGGGAGAAAAAAAAGGTAAGAGAGAGGGAGATAGAGTGGGTAGACAGAGGGGGAGAGAGAATGGAAGAAAAGAAAAAAGTTGCCGAAGAAAGAGAGTTGAAGATGATGAGAGGGATTCGCCTTCGGTCGGCGTTGAAGATGGTGAGAGGGGGAGAGGGTGGAGTTGAGGAGTTGGTGGTTTAAAGGAGAGAAGAGGGGTTTTAAAAAAAATATTAATATTAATTTGATATTATTAAGGGTGGGATAGCCCCAAACAAAAGGGTGGCTAGAATTGAGACATTTTTTAAAATTGGGGGATAGCCCTGATCAATGGTCACAACTGACACAAAATGGTAGTGTCAATAACAACGGTCAATTTTAAAACCGTTCAATCAATAGAATTTTCGAGGACCGTTCGATTAATTTGTAAGGGTTAGGGACCCACGTGTAAGGGTAGTTTGGGAATAGTAAATTAGATAAACTTAAAGGTGTCACGTAAGTAGAGCGTGAGGGGTATTTTCGTCAAAAAATAGTGTGTGTGAGACGCACGTGTGCCTTGAAACGGCAGAATCACAGAAACCGTGAGTTTGAGGGGGTAAGCTAAATTAACCCTAATAACTAATTAGCCAACCGGCCCCACCTTGACTCCCAACACCGTAAAAAACAAAAATAATAACACAAGTAAATGAGAAAAAATCCTCAGTAGGAAAGCTTCCCTCTTGTTAAGGCAGGGGTATTTATGGAATAAAAAATAATATTGTAATAGGTGATATCTTTTTATCGTAAAAGTCATTCAGATGTTACTTCCCAAGAGAAAGTATCGTTATTTAATGTTGTTAATCGTGTGCCCTTAGGGCACAAGTTAACAAGACCCAGATTTTGTGACAAAGTTGGGGATGGTAGAGAATGGATGGCGCTAGTGGTGCCAACCTAATTGGGATGCCCAGTGCCTCTCTCTTCTTTTGTGTTGTTGGGCCTTTTGGCCTCACCATTTCTTGTATATTCTTTCTATTTAATAAATTCATTTCTTGCTTGTTTACCAAAAAAAAAAATAAGGCAAACAACAATTTATCTGGTTGGTATGTGTTCCTCCCTATAATATAAGAGGTTGTGGATTCAAATCTTACAAGTCATGATATTATCACAAAGTTTGGCTAATAAAATTAATTATGTCAGTGACTTCTCTACGTCTATGATAGTGTTATCTTCAAGTGTTGATCCTACATTTTGGAATGCTATAATTTATAACCTAAGGAAAACATATCTAATGTTAAACATTTATTTATCTTCTCTACTTTTTTTATCTACTTTTATTTCTCTTCTCTACTGATTATACAAGTGCTTGGCCTACTTTTTGGTTCGCCAAAACCTCTCTAATTAGCACCAGATCCAGCACCCGAAAATGCTCCAATCTAACCTACAACTAGCAATTGGGCGTCATGGTTTTTTATAGGAAAATGAGTCACATATCTTTGCACAGAAAAAATTTATACCGTTGGAAAGCATTTTTCAAGATCTTTAAAGAAAGATCAGACATGAATACCAAAAAAAAACTAGAAAACCCCATTTACGAAGCTATAAAAACCCAAATTGTATGCAAATTACAACTTGCATAGGCTTTTGTAGTATGCAAACACAATTTTTGAGTTGTTTTATTATGCAATCTGTTTGTATAGAAGCTTAAAAAAGTGCATATGCTTAAAAGCATGCAAAATAGCCTATACAAATTACAAATTGCAAATAGAAATTACAATTTGCATAGGTTTTTAACTATACAATAGCAACTTTTTAGGTTTTTTTCATTATGCAATCTGTTTGTATAGAGGCTTAGAAAAGTGCAAATGCTCAAAAGTATGCAAAATTGCCTATGCAAATTACAACTTGCATAATTTATGAGTTTTTTTATTATACAATCTATTTGCATAGTTGAGTTACAAAGGTTTTTTTTTGAATTTTATATTATTGGTAAAAAAAAATAATAGGGTTAATTAGTCTAAGGGTCCCATATAATATTCGAAATTAGGGTTTAGGTTCTATAAAAAACCAGCTTTAAGTCTAGATCCAGGATTAACGGTTGACTCAGTTGACCGTCAAAAAAATGAGAAATTAATAAATTAATAAAATAAATAAATAAATTACCTAACGGTGTTAGTTGGCCGTCAGCACGTGACTTGTTAGCATGCTCTCAAAGTCATGTGATGGTACTTAAAACTCTATCCAATGGCCAAGACACATCCATGATCCAACGGTTGCGATATAAAAACACACCAAACCACCATTTCCTCATCATCTCTCACCATTTTTTCATCATCTCTCACCTCTCACCTCTCACTTCATCCAAGTGCAAAAAATGGCTAAAAAAATCAGTTCGAGCCACAACAACTTCAACTGGAATTTTTAGGTAAGCATATCAATTAAAATAACCTGCAATCTTCTGAGTTCGGCCATTAACAGGACCCAAACACTAATTTTAAATTTACAGTAGGACCTAAAATTAAATTTTATCTATTTTATAGGTACGTGAGTTGTGTGAGCAGCTTTCATACACTGCGATTAAATGCCCTTGGATGTACTCCAAGTGCATGATTCCTAAATGGATTGGGCTACATATTTTGCTTCCAAAACCAAAACGAAACCGCTCTGGTTTTTTTGGTTTTTTCTCTCTCTAGACTTCTCTTTCTACTTTCTCTTTCTAGATTCATCGTTTTCTCCTTTATGCCCCATTTTAACTTCTCTCAATTAAAGTTGCTCTCTCTAATGGCATTTCTCAATAGCTCCTTTCTCTCAGGTCTGATTCTCTCTCCTCTTCTATCTATCTCTTTCTCTACCAATTTGTATGTTTTTTAATTTTCTTGATCAGGTGGAATACATTATCTTGAATACAAAAGAAAGCTTTCTGTTTAGGGTAATTTGGTAAGAAAACAACCAAGAACAAGGTCAAGATCAGTTGGAATCATCATCGTCTTCGTGGAGTCCTGTAAAAAAAAAAAGCAATACAAATTAAATTTAGGGTTCCAACGATTTTTGGGTTTTATACCCAACTTAGATTTAATCCTGACCGTCAGTTTGAAAGAAACGATCTCCACCGTACAACTCATTTGCACGTGCAAGTCAACTTAACGAAGGTAATAGTTATTGGGATAAAATGGTAATTAAAAGCAATATTAAAGGTAGTTAGGTGATTTTTTTTGAGGTCCCCTAAACGTTCCCGTTATTTTTTGGACTGTCACACCCCGATTTTCGGAACTCTAAAATCCAACCCGATTCAATGAGTCCGGAAGGCGAGGCTTGAAGAGTATAAATGAAGTATAATTTAAAGCAATCAATAAAATCGCTTGCTTTCTCATTTTGAAAGATAAACCAGTCAATTTTTGTCAACATTAATTACAATTTAGTAGTAAATTTAAAAACAAAAATAAAATCTGTTTAAAATATTTTTCGTACTTAACTGCACATACTTCAGTAAAATAGTGATAATTTCTTAACCGTAAATCAGAATTGTATAAATAAAACCATTCTGGAAAATAGATTTAAAGTTCTACAACTTCAGTAGAAATAGACCAAGGCTAATTCGGAACATAAGATACTCAAAACTGGGTCTCAAGTTTACTAACAGATTTATACACAATTTTAGAAAAATAACTTCGAATTTCTTAAAATATCTAGAAATCATAAATTTGAAACTGAAATTACTTCTTAACCAGACATCTGAAATACATGTATATTACTATTTTAAAAAGAAAAAATTGAAATCTTCATTTGTTACAGAAATAGGCCTTGGTCAATTTTGAGCGAAACATACTCAAAAATGTACTTTTCTAAAACTGACAGTAACAAATACGAAATTTATACAATATTATGTAAAACATAATTACTTCAATTCAAAGACATGAAAATTAAATGAAAATTAATACAACATTTGTTTTGTTCTAAATTCAACATAAAAACAAATAATTATAATGATACATATCGTAATTCTCATAAACAACCCATAATCCCAAGTGATATAGTAGTAATTATTCTTCAATTACAATATATAAAATATACTAACTCAAGAGATCTAAGCTATCTCTTTGAGCTGCACCTCCTAAAATCTTTCGCCTTCAACTTGATCTGTAGGGGGAAAATATTTGGTGAGTAAAACTCAGTAGGTGCAAACTATCCAAAAATACTAGATTTGAAATATGCAGAAATTACCATATTAATGCATAAAAGAGATTTCTTTTTAAATCTTTCAATAATTAACCATGAATTAATTATTTTAAGTCCATTACATCGGTGTCCACCGTCTCCTCAAGTCGGAACTCAACGGTACCTGCAGGTGTTATGGGGGTCTCCCATTACCGATACCATCTAGATTTGTTTTTAATCTAGATAACAAGTTATTATTAAACTTCCTTTAATTCATTTTTCTTATGAATAAAACTCATCCCTTGCATTAAATAAATAAATATAACCATGCAAGATAAATACATTTTATTTGCAATTTCATAACAAAAATATAAAATTAGATTTTATTTTTAGTAGGGATCCCACCTACCTCAATTTAATGCCAAAATCTTATCACCTACTTGATTTTTTACTTCCGGATGTGATGATCGATGATGTAAATCCTTGATTTCTCAATGATTTTGATGATAATACTAGTAACTATTATAGATTTAATGAGAGAGGATGTAGATGAAGAGGTATGTTATGGGAAGTAAGGAAAATATGTATATTGGGGAGAGTAATTAGAGGTGTAATAGGGGTGTAAACATAAAATAAAAGAGGAGATTTTGTGTTTTGAAGAAGGAAATAAGGGGGGTTTATATAGGAAAAAATTTAGATTTTTTTATTATTATTATTATTTTAATATTTAATTTTTTAATATAAAAAATAATTTTATATTTATGTTAATGGGCTGCTACAGTAGCAGCGCAGCCCACGTTTTTTTTGTATTAAAATATTATTTTTTTTATTTTAATTAATTAAATAATTTTTTTTTTTTAGAGATAACTCTCTTAATGCATATAATGAGTTTCCATGCAATTACCATGCATATGAGAAATTTATTTCTCAAATCAATATACACCCAAATGTGTATAATACCAACTTAAATATAATAAGCAAGTATAAAATTCATACTATGGAATTTCTTGGGGTATTACATGGACGGTCAACCGAGTCAACAGTTAATCCAGGACTTAGACTCAAAGTTGGTCTTTTATAGGACCCAAACCCTAATTTCGAATATTATGTAGGACCCTTAGACTAATTAATCCAAAAAATTATTAGTCCCTATATCCAACACTAAAAAGATTGCTTACTACACCATCAACAAAATCTATATAACAAACCAGAGCGGTTTTAATAGAAAGTACAGTCTACAAACAACTGCTTGGTAGGTTAATTTGCGTCCTTCTTTATAACATGGGAGATTGTGGGTTCAAGCCTTATAGGCCGTGGTATTGCCACAAGGTTTGGCCATGTAATTAATTATGTTAGAGTTAGAGGCTTATCTTTGTCTGTAATGGCGAGTTTCTCTTCGTTTGTAGTGACGACTTCTATTCGTCCGTAATGGTGACTCCTTTGATGATCTTGACAGAGTCTTTGTGCTTCTTATACACACATTACTAGTGATTAGCATCTTAACAGTATATCTTCATCTTATCATTGTAATTTGGGCAATAGTCCCTTGTACAAAAAGAAATACAAAGAACGGCCTAGATTTATCTTCTCATAAATTTGGGTTGTTCTTGGTGACCAGGACAAACACATATAACTTCTTAATCAATGGCATATTTAGTAAATAAAGAGTATTTAAATGATATATAATTAGTATGAGTTAGATAAAAAATAGTATGTATACTTGGAACAAAAAGAATGTGTACATATGGAGGAGAGAGAGAAAATTTTAAACTCTTAATTTTGTTTAAATAAAAATGTTATAACTTTTAATCTACTATTTAGTTTTTGACAAAATTTATATTTTTGAAAAGGATTCATGAAGATCATTAAAATGAGAACAGTCACCAATATTAAAATTTTGAAAGAAAACAAAAATTATTTTAAGTGCTTTTTTTGTAAGAATCATCTCTACAGAAAACCAGCCCTTGAGTCATATCTATGTCACTATATAGACTAACAAACTAGTGTAAACAAGGTGCAATAATAAGTAAGAAAGTGAGGTAAATAAAAATTATCTGAAAATAATAAAATATAAAGTTTAATAATAAAATAAAAAGTATACTTATAAATTAATTTTCAAATAATTGGGTATAAAACATGAATAATACGTCATATAATTCATGATTTTTTTTAGGGTTAATTAGTATTAGGGTCCCAGATAAAGTTCGATATTAGGCTCAGGGTCCTAGATATGTCCAGCTTGGAGTCTGGGTCTTGAGATGACGGTTGACTCTCTTTGACCATCCAAAAAGTTAATTTGACGTCAGAAGGCTTAATAAAATGACATTTATGCCCTTATCAATGTTATAAAGGACATTCAAACCTAACTACCATTTTCTACGTCAACTTCCCTCGCACGTGTGTACCTCGTGTATGCATTAGATTAATCTCAACAATTGAATGGCTGAAATTAATCTAATTGTAAAAACTTAAAATCACCTTTTTCTCTATCATTTTTAGGGCCTGTTGTGGGTTTTCGAATACAATCCCATTCCTTTGTTCATAATTTTGCTAATTGTTTGTGGTATCAAAATGAAGAGATGGATAAAAAAATTATTTGTCATAAGAAAAATTCTTCTAGGTGGATTAACTTTGTGACTATGAGATTCTATCATTGTGGGATGTCTGATATATGTTCGAAATTAAGGGGTGAATATGAACTGAAAACAGAACTTTTAATTCATATATGATCTATGAATTTAAAGTAGATAAGATTTTTAGAAAAAAAAAAAAAAAAAAAACTTTTTGGGTTTTGAATGGAATTGAAGTTGTTTTGACGATTTATTCAAAATCATCATCTTCTTCTTTTTTCCAGAAAGGTTTTGATAAATTCTTAATGAATATTTCAAAATTTTAAAGTTAGGTCCCACTGTTACTTTAAAATTAGCATTTGGGTCTCATTCATGGTGGAAATCAGAACCAGTTTGATTTCTATGCGTCAAGGTTTACTCAAAGTTCTAGTTGAAGTTGGACTTGAACCCATATACTTTATTTTGGATGAAGCTTGCAGTAGATACTTTCGTTGTTAGATGGAGATGAATAGAGATGGAGAAGATGACTGTTGTGAGTTTTGAAAAAGTTGGAGCTGCTTAGAAATGGAGAACTAAAGAAGGTAATAGGTTTTCTTTTTCTTTTTAGAGAGTAAGTCCCAGCCATTGGATCTTAGAGAAGTCCTAGCCATTAGATTCAATTAAGTGAAATCACATGATTTCTTAATCATGCCACCAAGTCACGTGATGGATGGAAATGTAACTCCGTTATTTTATTTTTTAGATTTAATAATTCAATTAATTACTTGACAGATTTGGATGGTCAACAGAGTCAACCCTCAACTCAGGACCCATACTCAAAGCTGGACATATCTAGGACCCTGAGCCTAATATCAGACTTTATCTGGGACCCTAATACTAAAATATCCTATAATTAAAGGTAAACAAGAACACTGGTTGCTTGAGGTATACTCATATTACAGTGACAAATTAGTTTTAGAATGAATTGATTTTTAAATATGATGATTTACATAATGAGGAGAACATCCTCTATAATAATCAGCTCCTGGATATATCGTATGTGGGCTCCACAGGTAGGGGCGTTATAAAGGGCGTTCTAAGAGGGGATGCAATAACCTGCTCCCTCATTCTTCCAAATCTTCTAACTTCTTTCCTTCCCCTCTCCAACTGGTCTCCTGAAGTGGCTGGAGTGATGGACCGATCAATCTGCATTGACTCCATGGTGGCGCCAGGAATACTGCTTATCATATTGAGAACATTAGTCAAATTAAGTGGGAATGATAAATTCACATGCCAAACTTAGGTTGATTGTTCAAATTCCACCAACTTATTAGGAATATCTTCAATTCTCGCTTTCTTCGAAATTCTACCAAATTTGAAAATCAAAATTAAAACCCTTGTTGCACAGTTGGTAGTTGGTAGTATCTGATGTTATTAATAATAAAGCTAAACCTTATTTATTTACCCTTTTACCGTAGGTTGTGTTTGATAGGAAAAAGTGTATTCCGCGTAAATATGTTCATTCCACAAATTCCGCACATTCCTAGCTTGGAGGAGCCAAAGAAGCCTATTTCATAGAATTATGGCTATGTTTAATAGCGTTTGAATTCCACACAATTGAGTTAGTTTTGCAGAAATAACACAAATTTCGTTATTTATTTGTATTTTTAATTCTACGAAACTGGGGCCAGTTACTTAAAAGCGTGGCTAATAGTTACTTTTTAATGTAATTCCATATAACCGATTGCATTCCCCTCCAAAGAAATAACTCTATAGAACTGGTAGAAATGAACATATTTCTGCGGAACACACTTCTTTGCTATCAAACACATCCAATTGTCACGCTTTTAAGTAAGTGGACCCCTAGTTCAGTGGAATTGAAAATGCAAACAAACAACGGAATTTGTATTGTTTCTACGAAACTAACTCAATTGTGTGGAATTCAAGCGCAATTAGACACAACCTTAGATTTTGTTTTTTATATACGTAAACTTCTATTTTCTCCCGCACTCAGGGGGGTATTCAATCCAGATTTTCATGGACTTTCACGGACTTAAAGTGATGGACTTCGACGGATTTTAACAGACTCCTGCAGAATCCTGCAGAGTCCTGTAGACTTTTGTTGCAGACTCCTGCAGAGTCTTGCAGGCTTCTGATGTTTTGTAATAACAAAATTTATGAATTTCAGCAAAGCATCACAAAATCTATGGATTTCTACCGACTCTTGGAATGTCAAGATAATTTATAGTGATAGATAAGTTCCAATAATCAAAATTCTATAAGATAACACCATTCCGCATAGTAGTAGCTATACTATCTCGCCATTCATTAGTTATCGATCATAATTATTTATATTATTAATTATTTATATTTTATTATTAATAATAATAATTTATATTTATTAATATTAATTATTCATATTTTTTATTATTATAAATTATTAATAATAATAAGTAGTGATTATAAATAATAGTTGGCATTATTAATAATTTTTATTAGTTATCAATTATAACTTTTTATATTATTAATTATTAATAATAATAATAGTTTTTAATTTCTATTTATTAATATTACTATATATTAATATTAATATAAAGTTATTAATTATTAATATTTAATTATTATTTATTAATATTACTCTAATTATTAATATTAATAAGTTATTAATTATTAATATTTAGTTATTAATTATTAATATTAATCTTAATTATTAATTGTTAATATTAGTTATTAATTATTAATTATTATTTACTATAGTATTAATATTAATATGAAGTCCACCACAATCCCACCTATTTTGGTGGGATTTCATACAAGTCAATTTGTACACAAAAGTCTTTCAAAGTTCATGAAAGTCCATGAAAAAAATAAATCCATCAAAATCATGGACTTTAAAGTCTATAACCAATAACACATGATTTTGCAAGACTTTATCAAAGTCTTGAACCAATAATACATGACTTTGCAAGACTCTTTCAAAGTTTTGAACCAATAACACGACTTTGTAAGACTCTTTCAAAGTCTTAAACCAATAACAAATAACTTTACAAGACTCTCTTAAAGTCTTGAACCAATAACACATGACTTTGTAAGACTCTCTCAAATTCTTGAACCAATAACACCTGATTTTAGAAGTCCATGAAAGTTCATAGAAGTCCATGAAAATCATAATTGAATAACCTCCCCTAATGCAATTCTTGGTTCTGCACTTGTGAATGCTACTTGGACGATGGAAGGTAATATCCAAAAACAAAAATTACAATACTTTGGCAAGTTTTGGCCATATTATTCGTCAATTCCAAGTAACTGACAACATAAATTTTATAAAATGGTTGACTGTGAATTGTGTAAAATCGACAAATATTCAGTATTGTGTTACCGGTTTTACACAATTGACAAATTATTTTGTAATGTCGCATGTTGAATCAATAGCTATTGTATGGATATAGTAAAAACTTTATGAAAATATCCGCGGCCCTTAGAAAAACGTGTTCTTTAGCACATCCCTAGTACCGTTACGGTGTTACTGATGTAAGTTTATGGGGGACCAGACTAACCAGTGCTGGGCATCATCTGTTCTCCTTTGCTTTGTTTTGTTTTTTAACAACTACTTTACGAGGAAATTAAACTAGCAATAAAGATTTTTGAAGTGATCTTTTTACAAAATTAATATCAGATACTTATGTGGCGGGTGGATTTCCCTCTTAAAAAATATTATGAAAGGGTTTCTAACTTATGTGGTAACATGACCTACCATGCAACATAAGCGGGCATTTATTTTGTAAAGGTGTCGGTCCAAAAAGTAGCACTCTTAAACTACTCAAAGAATCTTGCAAGTGTAGGTTCCACACGAGTTGGTCAACCTATCATTTAGTGGGACCCAATGAATGTTCCACGTGGCATTTTGATGGAGTGCTTGGTCTTTGGATGATGATGTGGGGTATCTACAGTTTGTTTTTGTACACCCACTTAGTGGGTGACAAACACCACTCTTCATCTAGCCGTCTAGTTTTATACGTTCACCCCACTCATCATCGATGGCTGGATGATGTGTGGTGTTAGTTACCCATCTTACCTGTGGCTGTCCAAAATTGACTTAGTTGGGTTATAACTTTTGGCTAAAATAGAAAAAAGAAAAGCGATGTACGAATGGGTTGGACCGCTGGACCAGTTTTCGTTGGATAGTCAAAATCAAATTCAAACATAGGGTTCTCAAACGGTTGATTCCCCTCGTGGTGTTGTCGATTCGGGGGACCGTCTATATCGTCTGAAATTATACAAAACATTACTAACTATTTTAACTAAAGAGCGGTTTCGGTGTCATCACTATATTCTATCACTGTTACATTTTAAGATTACCATAGCTTATGGAGCTCAAATACAGATGAACTAAAGGCTGATTTTTCGTGAATATGATCTACAGGGTGAGGAGAACATCCTCATAAAAAATCAGCTCATTCTGAAACTAAAAATTTAATCATCTAGTTTTTTAAAAATTAACAGTGATTGAATCATTCATTTTTATCATTAAATTGCATCAATGGGTGATGGGGTTACAAGTTTAAAAATTAGCTGATTTTTTGTGAGAACGATAGACATAGTGAGGAGAATATCCGCACAAAAAATCAGCCATTGATTCATCTACATTGGGCCCCATAGTCGATGGTAACAGTGGTGGCAATATAGTGATGGCACTGAAACTGCTCCCTTTAAGTAATGCTAAAGGGAGATTTTTCTTAAAGTCCGGACCGAAATGATTCAAAGGCTAATTTATAATGAGGATCAGCGCCTCATTATATATAACCTCACAAAAAATGATACCATTTTAAAAATTTTAACCCCCTTACAAATTTAACGGTAAAATAAATGTTCAAAATTATTTCATCACGTAGATGAGAGGGCTAGATGTTTTAAAATGATACGATTTTCGGTTGGATCATCTCTATGTGGGGCCTACAAGAAAAACCTCCCCGAAAATCTCCCCCTAGCATTACTCTACACTTTAAGTCGACAGTTGATCTTTTGATGCTCATAAGCTGAGGTTTTTATTTTTTTTCTCTTGTAGTTTCTTTACATCGTCCATGGTACATTTTCTACGCTTATTGGTGATGACGTTTTCAACTCTTTATTGGTGATTATGTTTGCAACTCTTTATAACTTTGTTTGTACTTGTAATTGATCATGTAATAACCACATATTAGAAAAAGAAGAAAAAGATAAAAAGAAAGAAAGATAATAGTGTTATTGCTTTTACATGTACATGAAATTAAGAGTGTAAGAGAGGATAGCACCATTATGAACGATGTAGAAAAACTGTCAACTATGAGCACCAGAATAAACGATCGGTTTATAAGAAGTACACAAATTTGAATTGTGAGATTGAAATTTACTGATGAATAGAAACACGACGATCCCAATGCTAATCTTACAGTAACAATGTGATATAAAAATACTTAATAATTAAAAAATAGATATAAATAGAGTATGATGTTTCCGCCTAACATTTTGCTAGATTTGTCTAATTATTCGTCGGTTCGATCTGTGTATAATCAACAATATAAATTTCATAAAATGACATGTTGGCCAGTTGATCTATATAAAATTGACAAGCCATACTTTATGATTGTGTTGTCAACTCTATATAAATGACACGTCATTTTATATTGTCGGGTAAATATATATATGAGTCAGGATTTGTGTACATCGAAAAGTTTATATAAAAAAACGTACACCGGTTTCTGGGGCCCACATAGAAATGATCTTCGGGTTGATTATTTTGGAGGTGTTCTCTACATTATGTACATCATCCTCACAACAAATTATATTATTCTAGAACTTCTAACCCTTTTAAATATTAGTTAGAAATTTAAGTGTAATTGTGCAGTCTTATTAATTATAGTTAAATTTTAGTAATTTTTAATGGTAAGATAAATGGGTTAGAATTATTTGAGTGATATGATGATCTACATGGTGATTATACACATACTCACAAAATTTTAGTCCTTAGATTTTCTTTATGTGAGCTCTTCAGATGGTTGTGAACTCGTTTTAAACTTTTCGATATATGCGAATTTTAACTCCATATATATATACGTGAAACATCAATTATTAGGTTGAATTAATAAAAAATTATGCTAATATATTCCCATATAAAAATCAAAGTTATATTAACTTTCCGAGACATTGTAAAGTGAGAGCATATCTATTAATTAAACTTTGAACGTTCAAATTCCACCAAACTTCGATCTACCAAGTTTGAAAATGAGAGTTACTTAGAACTTAGAACGCGGCTTGATTTTATAATTTGTTTAAGGATCAAATAAAGGAGATGGTGTTTTGGCTGTTTGCTGATGACAAGCATGATGTAATTAATGCATATACAGCATTTTTACACACTTTTGTTCTTAGTTTTTGGTTACTTTTAATCTTTAATATATTTGTTTACTTCTTAATTAAGATATTGGGATCCAACTATTGCAATTTGTTGCTCACTCATGCCTCCTCCTCACCAACCAAAGTCGAATTTCTCGTGCACCCATTTTGATGTGTCATCTCTCCATCAATGGTCATAATTTTAAGTATAAAACCACTAGTAAAAAAAAAGAAAAAGAAAATAACACCCATTAGATCTACCATTTTTTTTATTTTTTATTTTTTGAATAAAAATAATTTTAAACCTAAACAAATCAAAATCTTCATTTTAAACACGAACCTACTAACAACAACATTCAAACTGCCACTTTTGAAGTTTCAACCCTCAAATTTAACTCCCTCCATTAAACGTGTTGTTAGAACCTCCCAAGTGGTAAGTGAGAGAATCTAATGGCGACATCTTTTAGACGCATTTAACACCATTTAAACACGCACCAATGACTTAAAAGAGGGTTCAACGTGGGTCGAAAGGGAGATGAGAAATAAACAGTGAGGAAAAGAGTAAATTTTTTATGAGTTAAAAATTTTAGAATAATTTTATATCTATATGATAAAGAGAACATTCACACTAAAAATCAGCCCTTAAATCTTATCCACATATGCCCTATAAGTTTGATGTCAAATTCTCGACATCACTTTTGGTGTCCCAAAATAGAGTCCCGGTCCACAAAATTGCATTCAGAATTCAGAAAGGGGCGGCCTGAATTAGTTATTGGATTTTGTTAACATGTGCCCTAAGGGCACATGATAAGCTTTTAGGTTTTGTGTTTTGTTTAGTTTCTTAAGGTTGTCCAAATAGGCTGATTTTTTTATATGTATATTATTTATACTATTTGGATCATATCTAAAAAAATCAGCTCAATCCGAGACTTCTAGCACCCTCTAGCACTACGAACACTTAATTTAGACTTTAATAGTTTGAATGAACGGCTGACATTTAAAGTGATTTGTTTGAAGGGTTAGATATCTCTGATTGAGCTGATTTTCTGTGAACATCTTATAACTACTGATAATATTATGTCTACAAAAATTCAGCTGATTTGAAGATCTCAAACTTACAAAAAACCTCCTTCAAAAATAACCTTATCTTGTGCCCTTAGGGCACACGTTAACAGGACCCTTAGTTATTAGCCCAATAAGCAACATCATGCATGTGCAGTACGAGTGGGACCGCAGGACCAGTTTATGTTGAAGGGTTCTAAAACGTTCTCCAGCGGACGAGAGCATTGTGTAGTCCTCAGGTCTAATATATAATAATATAACTTTCTTTACCGGTCATCGTCAATTCCGTTCCGAGTGTTACGCTAACATGCACGCCTCATGCCTCCGGGACAGGAAGAAGTCATCATCATTAGTACATTAGGGTTTTTTAGAATTTACTTTTCTTTTTATCCTACTCGGACATATTCAAAGCTAGCTCTCTCTTAACCACCTAAAGTGTTCAATTAATAACTATATTAACTATATAATAATTTAACTCTCTTATGTTTCTAAATTACGAACATACCATTTATGTTCAAAACTTTTTTGAGTAGACATTAAGGATAAAGGATTCATATTTTATTTTTTTAATCAGCAAAAGGAATCACATTTTCCAGTTGTCATTAATTCTAAAGGGTTATTCTTTTATTTTTCTTATCTTATTTTTGTTTTTACATTTTATGATGGGTGCAATACAAGTTTTGGGATATCGATCGTGATATTGTTATTAAGTTTGTTACATGTAATCTGATAATAAATATAGATACGTCATTGATGATGGTTTTGTAGAGGTTTTTGCAACCTTCATTGGAATACACTTGCTAATTTACGAAGTTGCTATTATTTGAGTTCTGGTTGGACTGGGTTTCCTATTTGTGGATGACTCTTGTAAATCTATAATAGGGAGTTCCTAGATGGGTTAGAGGCTAAGTAACCAGAGCGCGGGTTGGAGCGGGAACGAAAGTGGGAGCGGGAGCGTCGGAGCGATCGATTAAAAAATGTTCTTAGTTCTAAAATATCTTCGAAGCGGGAGCGTCTGAGCATAGTTCGGAGTGGGAGCGCGAGGTTCTGAAGTGGGAGTGTCACCCCTATACTAAGGTTTCGGTTACTAAGGTTAGAAGTGTGCTAAAGGTGCCAATGTGAAGGTGTTGGAGTTCCTAAGGTTCAAGAAGATGTAAACCTAGGGTTTTGGTCTTCTTGTGTAGTGAGGAATCTAAAAGGTGAGATACTTGTTGAGAGAGAAAAAAGGTTTGTGAGGATCTAGGGTTTAAGAGTTTTTTTATGGGGGTTAGGGGCCCTGCCCCAACCCAAGTTTCTAGTAGTCTCCATGTGTTCTCTCCTCTGTTACTACGTACAACCATAAAGATGGACTTTCAGGGTTGAAGATGATGTGAGTGTGCTGTTGGGAGTAGTTTAGAGAGTCGATCTCTAATGGATTCTCGTTGGTGTTCTCTGATAAGTCTTGTAACATCCTTGATGTGTGTTTATCTGGTTAGTTGAGTAAGAAACAATGTAATATATTTTTGATAATAGTTGAAGTTTCTCCGGTGCACCGATTTGGCCGTGGATGTAGCCTGTGATGGTGAACCACGTATATCTTGTGTCGTGGTTGATGCTTGTTTTTATCTTCGTCATTATATTTTCTTGTTGATTCATCGTTATTAAGTCTCAAGATCCTTAAGCCTATTCCGTTGTGCGTCGGGGATATATCGTTGGTATGACGAAATTTCTAACAGATTTCTCTACCCCAGTGGTAGTGTCTTTCCTGCTTTGGTCGATAATGATGTTCTTGGCTGTTTCTCGCGCTTTTCACACGCTTATTGTGATGTATTTGCTCTTTAATATAATCTGGGCAGCAGTCCCTATTTTAAAAAAAGGTACAAGTAAGAGTGTAAATGGGACACTACAACATGAGAAAAATAGAATTATTATCAAACGGAATAGAGAAGTACCATAAATGATGCAGAGAACCAATCCTATATATAGAGAAAGAAAAAAAATACCACGAGCGACGCAAAGAGGACGAATAGAAATTGCCAACTTGTGAACAACCGAGGTTCAACCATCCACTATAAAAGTACACAAATGTTATTTTTTTGTAAAATTTTTCAAAAATATAATCACATGGGACAAATCCATGTTACCATCTTGTGAGGTTATTATTGGGGAATAGAATGGGGTGGGTCGTCCAATACATTGTTTGACCATTTTTGGCATCAGATGTTCTTATATATACAGTATTTTTTGAGTGCTATATATTACATACACTTTCCTAAATATATACAGTGCACAATACCATCCATTCTCCAACCGTCGAGGCTCAGCCTTTTGCAAGAGGATGCGGTATAGAGCCAAGTCAATGTTTGACTCACCAAAGTTACTCCATTTTTAGCTTCCAAACTCAACACCATGAACCGTCGTGAAAGGTAACAAAATTTTTCCAAAACATATTGTTGTGCCCAATGCTGCTGGAGGCATTGATCGAAACATTTTTTCGAAAAGCAATAAAAGGGCACCCCTGCTAGCGAGAGCTACCCGAATTCAACAATATGACTCATGAGTTTTATTGTGAATGCTCAACGTTTATATGGAGTAAACCCACAAAAATTCGATTTTGCTAATATCCTATTGCAAAGACTATGCATTGGTCTAACTCGGCAAACAAGCAATGTCAAATGTTCATTACAAAATTCGATCGGTGTCATGTCGAGAAGTTAAACGACAAATATGGTAAATTTTTTTTTACTGAAATTATAAACATGGTTGCCAAGAATTATTTATTTATTTTTTAATGAGAATAAAATCAGACCATTGCCAGCGATCATATTGACCACATCCATAGGTCTAACAGTTGTAGAACAAATAACTAGCTGACCACAAATTCTTGATAGTACTTGAAGTTTAGACGAAGGTTGAAGATAGCCATCTCGAAGCCCAACTTAGAGCGTCGTTAATCAAATAAACCATACTCGAAAACAAGGTTGCCTTTATGTACACTATTTAATTGTTCCCACTTGATTATCTTGTGGTTGTTACCTTTTTCCCTTTAGGAGGAAGTCTTGAGTTCGAGTCTGTTTGATCTAGTGCTTAATTAGACTTGTCTTCAACTACTTATGTGGTGCTCTGATTTTTTTTATACGATACCTATTTAATTGTAAGTATCCCACCTGCAAGGTATTGCAAGCATTTACAAATTTTATTTTCCATAAAAAAAAAGATTATTTCATTTACAATTTGACATGAATTATTGATTTGAATGACAATCCAAGAGCAAGAAGTACAGTACCTCGCTTACTAGGGAACTTTATTGTTGACGAGTAGACGACAAGGGCTTCAAGCCATGGTTTTAATAAACCTTGACATTGGATTCGAGGTAGTCCGAGTCCAGTGCAGTTAACTCGAACAAAACTATTTCCATACAAAAATGATTACAATTTGACTCAAAAATTTGAACAAAATTGAAAATAAAAAAAATGTAATGGCAGTTCCGCAAATGGTCTTCAAATAAGATGGCGTTTTCTGAGTTTAATAATAAGAAGGTTACTAGTTAAAAAAGACGTGGGTAGGGAGGGTAGGTCCCCTTTAATAAGGGGTTTTATTAAAATTTAAGTAAAAGCGTTTATAATGAGTACGACATTTCAAGTGCTATTCTTAATTCTAGAGAGAGAAACAAATAAACTTTAGAGAGAGAAAGAGCAATTTTAGAGAGAGAAAGCAGAGAGAGAGGCAGGCGGCTTTTCCTTTCCTTCACTTTCCTTTTAAAAAAGCAGACACATCTTTCGTTCGTTCGTTTCTCTCTTCTCTCTCTCTCTAAAACTCTTTCTCTCACTAAAACTCTCTATCTTATTTAAAACTCTCTTTTCCCATTCCTCATCTCATCCGGAACCAGCCATTAGTCTCTTCAGAGATTTCTTTTTTCTCTGCAACTCCTCCTGCAGCAATATTTTAATGATCTGTAAGTAAAATCTTTCCTTTTTTAGCTTCTTCTCAGCTGGATTCTCTCTACTTTTTGTTTATAAAAATTTTCTTACTTTTTTTTTTTTTACAAGTTAGGGTTGTAGCTTGAATGAGCTAATTCTTTGTTTAATTCTTAGTTCTTCTGTTAATGTTAAGGTTTGTTTTATTGTCTTTCTGTTTGTTGCATCTATTGGTATAGTCAACCTTCAATGTTGCAAAATTTGGATGATAATTTTAATTTTTTTTTATGTGTTATTTCTTCATAGATGAATGAACTTCCCTGTTGATGGTTTGTACTGTTTTCCACATGAAGTTGAGGTGAATTTGTGAATAAGAATTGGAATACAATGTTTTTTGTAGCTCTCATTCAGAATTTCTAGGTGTAAAGTTTGATACTTTAATTTGGGTTTTCACTGGTTCTCTTTGTCTGTTCAGTAAACCCCAAAGTATGGGAATATTTGTGATTATTTCAGAGTACAGCATTTTTGGAATTTTTCCTTTTCCTTTTTCTCTATTTTGTTTTATTTTATTTTATTTATTTTAGTTTATTTTTTCTAAATTTTGTTTTAGAGGTGTCTAATTTTTATAATTGTAGTTCTGGAGAACAGCATTGTACAATCATAAGAATTACGGAAATCAAAGATTTTATATACAAATAGCCCATGTTGATAATCTAATTTAAAGATTCAATCAAGGTCAATTTAATTTGAGTCTGATCAATTATGTCAGCTACATAATTTAAATAAATCTTAAAATATAACAAATAACTCTAAGTTGATTTCCTTATTTAAAATTCAATTATGGTCAATTTAAATTGACTCCAATAAATTACATAATTAAGTTGAGTTAACTAAATCCAAAAATATTGAAGCTCACAAAAGTTCAACCATTCACAACACAAACAACATTTATGTCAAAAAACCACAAGACCTTGGCTAGCACAATCCACTAAGAGAAATTTAATGGGTAAAAGTAATTACCCAAACACAATGTTACACGGAAGATCACATAAGTCAGCTTAATGCTTGTATGATCCTTTCGGCACCGCTTCTACGCCACGTTCTATAGCATGACTGCAGTTGTGGGTCTTGGGGTTTTCTTTGATCATTCATAAAATTATATTTTGAAATAAAAATGCATTAATTTTCACACAATTTATTTTTTTAACTTATGCTGGGGTGGGAAATTTAGTTGAGGGACATAATTCGTACAAAAGCATGAACCTGTCTTTTGATATTATATTGCCAGGAACTTTAATGTGAATCCTTACTACATTGTTTTAGATGCTTTTTATTAATAGGGATTGATAGATCTTGCTGTTGTGTTTTGCTTTTGTTGATAAGTAGAGGGTTAGTTTGGGACGATGACGAGAGTAAGTCGTGATTTTGGAGACACGATGCAGAAAGAGGCAGTTCCGCCGGTTTCAGCCGACGTGAGCTTTTTTTCAGACAGTTTCCCTGATTATAAGATAGGGGCCGACAATAAGATTTTGGATCCCAAAGAAGAACGAGAGGTGCCATCCATGAAGGATCTTATTGCACGGGAGACCGCTCTACTGATAGAGCAGCAAAAGCGTCTGTCAGTTCGTGACCTTGCTAGTAAATTCGAGAAGGGGTTGGCTGCAGCTGCGAAGTTGTCAGATGAGGTTTGTGCATGCTAAATTTTTCTAAAGCTTTATGGATTCTAATGTTTTCTTTTGCTTGCAATTATTTGTTAATGTTTCATAATTTTGTTCTTTTAGTTATGGTGATTATTTACAACTAATAGTAAACTCAATGTGGGATGTGAGGCATTCTTTATTTTTTTTTTCTTTCCTTCCCAAGATGGGAAGTATCTTACTTTAGGACGGGAATCGAAATAGGAGATAATCTCAAGTGTAACATATTCTTTCTTGAATTTCAGGCTAAACTTAGAGAGGCAGTTTCATTGGAAAAACATGTGCTTCTGAAGAAGCTTAGAGATGCACTTGAGTCCTTGAGAGGCCGTGTGGCTGGTCGAAACAAGGATGATGTTGATGAGGCTATCTCTATGGTTGGTTTGTGAATTCTTACTCCTCTTCAATCTTATATCTAATCCTCATTGCTTGTAAAATTCTCTATGCTATATCTTGAACATTTAGTGGGGCATATTGTGATTCATAATTGTGTAAATTATGGTCACTTCCTGAAGGTAGAAGCTTTAGCAGTTCAATTGACTCAAGGAGAAGGAGAGCTACTTCAGGAGAAGTCAGAAGTGAAAAAGCTAGCGAATTTTCTTAAGCAGGTAATCATATGGAAGTTTCAATATACATTGTCGTGCATTCACACAGATTCTTTTATATCTTTTATTTCTTTGAATAATACATAATACTAATTTAGGGGACTTGAAAATTTAGGGAAGTTTCAATATACCCTTTCCTGCATTTACACATAATCTTTTATATCTTATATTTCTTTGAATAATGCATAATTATAAGTTAGGGGACATGCAAACCGATAATAAAGTTTTCTTAATCAAATGACTATATGTATACATACATTCATTTCTAATAAGATTCTTGCATTACCAAAGTTATCTTTCATGCGAATCATGACCCAATTCTATATTGTGATTTTGGGGGACCCTAAATTCAATAGGGTCCTTGTTCAATGGAACTAGAAGGTCAGAATGCGGAAATGAGGTGATCCAGATTATGGTTGTAGTACCTTATAAAACAGATCTTGTTAGAACCGGAATCTTGTGGAATCCAATAATGTTTTCACAAAAATTTCAGATTCCATAATATATAATTTAATTAAAAAGCCTATCGTCAATTGAAAGGTCAAGTTTCAGTACATAATACACCAAAGAAGGAAGAACATGTAAAGAAGATTCCAAAAAACTGTAACAGTAATCAAGATGGTAGTGAGTATTGCAGTTCTTTTTCACTTGTACTTAACAAAGAGAATTCGGTTTTTGTGACGTCTTTTCTTCGTCTAAAAAGAGCATCTTTGGGTATTCTCTGATAACTAATATTATTTTGTGGTCACGTTGAATGTGGTTTCTGAGAGTGAAAGTAGGTCTATGGATTCAACACTCAGAGGCTGTACCCACTCACAAGCTGGAACGTTCAGTTCTCATTTATGCTTGTTCAGAGCCTCAAACTTCTTCACCTTCCTTTTATGCTTGCCAGTTCATAACCCATGTGATAAGACACCATGATCTGCTCTATTGAATAAATTTTTAAATAACCCCAAACTATCTCATTGAACCCTTCTTTTCCCATCATTGCGATTCCTCATGTTTTGTTTCCTCTTCCTTAGAAATTTTAAGTTGCATTTGAGTGGGTTATTTTATCAGTTAGGAAATGCCACTGTTTTTCATCTCATCTTTTTTTTTTTCTTCTAATATTATGTATTCTTTTTGTAACTACATTAATAGGAACTCCATTTTTATGTAATCATTCTTTTGGTATCAAGTTTACTTGATTTGATTTCCATTTGGAAGAGGTTTTGATGAGTTTCTTTATCTTGTTTAAGTGACGAGTTGGGGTCTTCATATAGTATGGCTCATTAGGGAGCTATGTTATTAAAGTCGGGGCCTAGGCGGATTTAATCGCTGCCTAGGCGCTAGGCGCCCTGTGACCGACACGCCGTGACCCCCTAGGCGTCCAAGGCCGCCAAGCCCAAAAAATCGGGGCCTAGGCGGGCGATTTGGGGTAATCGGCTAGGCCCTTAGGCGCCGACTAGGCCTTTTTTTTATTAAAAAAAAATGAAATTTTAAGGGTCTTTTTCAAACATTTTATGGTTTGAGGCCCCCTTTTGGGAATAAAAGACTTTTTTAGGACTTTTAGTGAAAAAAGGCATCCATTATTAATAAAAAGAAGAAAAGAAGAAGTGGGAGGGTTTTTGTCGTTTGGAGAAGGAAGAAAAGTGGGAGCAGAGATTAGGGTTTCTGCCGTTTGAAGAAGAAGGGACTCCGTCAGTCCGTCGATCCAACCATCCAGGTAAGTGCTTCTCTTCTTCTTCTTCTTCTTCGTCTTCTTCTTCTTCTTCTTCATCTTCTTCTTCTCTCTGTTTTTTTTTTCTCCATCGATCTACAGTTGCTGCCCCCTTCTTCTGCTTGACTGCTGCTGCTTCTTCTTCTCCTTCTCCCTCTTTTTCTTCTTCTCTCTTTTTTTCTCTGCTTTTTTTGTCAGCGTACTTTTTTTTTTTCCCAATCTGTATTGCTCTGTTTTTTTTTCCAGCCTGAACACGTGGAAGAGCTTGGAAATAAAGATGTTGAGGGGGTAGAAGAAGATGCTGATCTTGAAGTTGAAGGAGGAACCTTTTAGGAATTAGGAAGAAGCGTTTGTGTGTTGAATGCTTTGTGGTTGTGGATCTTTTGTTTTAATGTTGTTGTAAACTTGTAGTGTGGTATTTTAATATGCTAGATTGTGGATCTTTACCACTTAATGTTAATCGTATGGTAAGTTTCTGACATATACATATGCATATATTTTTGTAGAATTTTTATAATTATATTTATATATACCCGACTAATCCCGCCTAGACCTTGCCTAGAAGGACCTAGGCGCTAGGCGCCCCTAGGCCGCCTAGCCTCCGCCGACGACTTTAACAACATAGTTAGGGAGATGAGTATGCGTAGAAGTAAGAACATCATTTGAAGATGACTAGATGGTGCTTTTAGCTTAATTTATTGGGGCCATATTTTCTTGCGTGTTATTTCACTATTGATAATAATTGTTAGTTAGACTTCTTTCAATACCTTATAATTCATAGGAACATTGAAGCAAACAGTGGTTAATATTCTCTAATTGAACGTGGTAGTATACAACTATAACGTAGCAACCTAACAAAATACTTAGAGACCACTGCATGAGAACATAACTCGGCATTAAGAATGAAGAATAATATTAGCTGAAAGAGGGTGGCAAAGATACGCCTTGTCTGATTTCAACCAGAAAAACACACAAGATGAATCACCGACATTGTAAGATTTGAGATGTAACTGTGCAGTAGTATTTATTTATAAACTTGAGACCCTTAGGGTGATTACACCAAATCTGTGATACATGATTCCTTATTCTTTGCTAAAAAGATTCAAAACCCCTATTCTGTTCCCCTTTCCTTGGTGTAAATCCTTTGTCCCATTCTAAGAGCCTCTCCAATGCAAGCATGGTCTGCTCAAAAGTGGTGTGCCACATAAGAAGCACATCCAATTTTTTCTTAAAACCATCTCCTATGCAAATGTGCTCAGCTAATGTGAAGATGATGTGGCATGTGGATGGGAAGACATTCTCTAGTCCAACCTCTTGTTCTAGAGGTTCTCCAAGAGGATGTCTTCCCATCTTAGTCAACAAATCTCATTTAAGATATTATTCTCTCCTCCTTTTTTTTAGCAAATCTCATTTTTTCTTTCCTTTTTTATAATAAAAAATAGCACATTTAATTAATTACGTGCCACATAGGCAAAGCAAACAAGCAGACCGCATTTGCATTGGAGATGCCTTTTTCTCTTCAACATAAATTATAGAGATTTTTTCACCACATAGGAAGCAAGTCTCAAGAGGATGTCTTGAGAGCCATGCCACATTTGCATTGGAGATGCTCTAAGTAGTCACATAGTGGACATGTTGATGCATACGCATGGGCTAGTGGGGTCCACACAAACCCATTCAGCCTAATCAGATTGTGGGGATCTTCTAGAATATTTAGGATTTATTATTTTTAGCAATTATTAGTTTTCTAGTTTAATTAGAAATGCTTTTATTTAGTTTTCTATTTTATTTAGAAGTTGCCAATTTGCTTTCTTTTAGGAATAGGTTTCCTTTTCTGTTATTGCTTGCATGTTAAGGCATTAAAGCCTATTTAAAGAGGCTATCGACCTCTTCTTTTTTAGATTATTATTAGAGTTATTTGATTAATAAAGTTTAGTTTAGTGAGATTGATTGTTCTTGAGAGTTATTATCGCTTCCGCAAAAGATTACATCACATGTGCTTGGCTGTAGAAGTGTTTGTTGGTGTGGGCTTTGGGTCTCCTAAACTCACCATTACTGCAAGAGTGTAGGGGTATTGGTTCAACATATATCAATTATTGCACTGATTTTCTTATGAGTTCAACTTCTCTGATCATGTACTGCTCTGCTGCTGAGTTTTAACCTCTTCAGGAGCCCCGAACTTGGAGGCTGAAATGGTGCAATAAAGGAAACAGCCAAAACAAGTGCAAGTAAAGAGTACATGGTTTAGGGTGCGAAGAATGTGTGCTCTATTCATTTTCTGTTGGTTTACTTTACCTGTCGTACAACTTATAGTAAAAGGTTGCATGCAATAGTTTCTTATGCTTCAAGCCCTTGCAACCCATTTTATTAAATTAGGCATCTATTTTATTTTTCTGAATCTTAATTGATGTGTAGATACTTTTACAATGATTGATCTTGTTTTTATTTCACAACTTTATATGTATTTTTGCTTTCTTTTACTGGACGGATGTGATCATTTCAGGCTTCAGAAGATGCCAAAAAACTTGTTGGTGAGGAAAGGGCTTTTGCTCGTGCTGAAATTGAAAGTGCTAGAGCTGCAGTGCAGAGAGTTGAAGAGGCCCTCCAGGAACAAGAAAGGATTTCCAGAACGTCTGGGAGTCAGGTTTGTTGGTTTGGCCCTCTTTCTATGATACTTTTTTTTTTTTTGTTCTTTTTGTTCAGTTCTTTTTACCAGACTATAGAAGTTTTGCTTTCTTAGGGCTAGAATATTTCCTTTTTCCTCTGATCACTTCTGGATTGAAGTTTTTCAAGAGAGGCTGTTCTGGACATGTTTTTGTGATCTTCCAGCAGTAGCACTCTGCACATAGTGTTATTAATTTGGAATGAACTGATAAAATCTGTTTTAACTCAATTTGGTTGCTCTTCTGTGATGGCTACAATTAATTAATGGATTTCTAACACCATTATTTTTACGTACCATTTTGCTCCATTATGCTAATGGTAAATGTCAGCAACTATTTTAGAGAGCAAAGACTATTAGTATTCAATAGGCGGACAGACCAGTAACAGAAGACTCTTTTGGAAGTCCAGAGAGAGTTCTGATGCTTCTTTCATCTTCTCACTTACTGCTTGATATGTTCACTGACTGAGTTGATAGTTCGTGTCATGTTGGCTAAAGGAGGTCTCCTAGGAATATAGTCTTATACCGCATAGGCATTTGTGGTGGTGTTGTATCACTGGCTTGTGTCTAATTGAACATTTGATAGTGCTGCTTTATTGCTCAAAGCAGAGTAGAACACAGCTCACATTTGCTGTATTTCACTAAGAAACTACTTTTTTTTTTGTTTCCTTCAGAGAAGCTACCCACTTTTGATCCAAAGCCTTGAGTTTAGGTGATTTGATTTTCTCTAGGAAACGAGGTCGGGGATGTAATTCATCTACAATGAGAGGGAGAGTAAATGAGTAATTGCCCACAATATGCTGTCCTTCTGATTTTTGTGTTTCTAGTAAAAAATGATTCTGGGAGATGATTTAATAAATTAAACCACCTTTTTTGAGGTTATAAGTAGAAGATGTGATAATGTGGGCTTATCGAAATATTACAATGTTTAGTTTAGTTAGGTAAGTGTTTTGGTTTTTAGCAGATCTAAATGTTTGAGATTCCTTCCATGTATTGCTTTTCATGTCTTAATTGTTTTTTGGAGGAAGCTACAATTTCTATTAATTTGGAAACAATAAAAGGTATAGTTGCTTCAAGTCTAGATTCCTTTTTTACCTCCTTTTTATCCTTTGTAAGTCTTTGAAAACTTTTTCTCCTGTATGTGCTTGTTGTATTTGTTATGTTTCTATACAAGACTGCTTTTAGGTAAAGCTTTAAAGTAAGTATTATTAGCTTAACTGTGGATTTTTGAATTTCCTCATTCGGATAGAAATTTTGAATAAAATGGGTAATAGCTACTTATTTTTTGCTTAAAAAGCAACTGAAGACCGAGATTTTGCTTGTAGGTTATGCAGGAAGGAGTTTACCTTAGTAAAATTTTGAAATTAGTCCTTTAACCCTTACTTCTTTCAATAGCTTTTCTAGATGGCGGACAAACTTGTTTTAACACTTTACTAATGCTAAACTAAACTTGAAGCCTCTAAGTAACTTAAATGATGAATTCATCCTAACATACCAAACAATTAGTACTTACCCATGGTGGAAGCTATAGCTATAAGCATTGGGTTAAGCATAAATGCACCCTGATAGTTGGCTAACGTGTTCAACTAATTTTTTATTTTATTTTTACGTCTTTACTCTGTTTTACTATTTCGATTGCATTTTCAGGACCAGGAAGAATTAATGAAGGAGGTTCAAGGAGCTAGAAGAATTAAAATGCTACATCAACCAAGCAAGGTATGTTGTGATTGTCTTAGTTTAATTTTACCATAAATTTGACCTTTCATATTGAAGCAATGAAGTTGTAGAATAGGAATGCTTTTCCTCTTTTCAACTACATCATCATTCTTAAGGGTACCTAGCATAGTGTATTCCTTAACAATACCAAATTTTAATAGTCATAGATTGCATCTGTTTGATCGTGCCTGCCATAGTGTTTACAACAATGATCATTTGCACTGCTTGTGACTTTCTTCTGTTCGTATATTATGGATTTAGATATACACCCTGTGCCTCTGTTTTGTTAACAATCAAGGATACTGTACACAACCGTAAAAAAAAGAACAAGTTCAATAGCTATAACTTTAGTTTCTACCGAACTCCCCTGGTGAGAAATCTTTGGGTGGGATAGATTTTTGGCTCCTTATGGATCCCTGCATGAAGTTGGAAATGTGAATTTTGGCTCCTTAATTTATCCACCAAGTATTGGGTGGAAGAGTGGCTACATTAGACTCTAAATACACTAGACATTGGATGCTAGTATGCTACCCTTCTTTGCTTGCCAATTTTTGTAGCCAATTCAATCCTTTTCGTGTGAACTCGCTTGTGAAACCAAAAGCATGTCACTCTCTTTTACTTTGCTGGGTTTTGTTGCGCTGGGTTCAGTTTTTGCAGTTATGTTGAACTTCCCCCCATAATTCGGCCTTGTTATTTCTCTGTCCGCATGTATGCGGCTTCTGGTTTATCTTGTCGGATTCTCTCCTCTGTTTGGGCATACATATTGAATAATTTGGTTGACTGTCACTTGTCTTTTTGCACATTGTAAGTTGTCTTGATGACATACAATTGCGCTGGAAGAGAAGTCAGGATAAAGTGGACCAGGAAGGAATCATTGACTTCTATATCCAGACTCTTAAGTTGGCTCGCAATATGAATTATTTTCATCATATGCTCATGCACACTACTGCGGTCATAATACTTTATTAGTACCAATATGGTCTTTAGGTTGCTAATATTTCATAATTGGTAAAGATAATAAAATGTTCTTCCTAGGCTTTAAGATAGTCGTCATCCAGTGGTTTTTCCTTGATGGCTCCTCTTTAGGTACATCAAACTGAGGTGGTTAGACTACACCTCATCAATCCAAATTCACGTTTAGCATGGAATGTACCTATGCTAAAATAGACATGAATTTGGATTCTTCTGTGACCGTTCCATAAATGCATCAGTTTTCCATCAATGCACTCCACAACTGTTATATGGGATTTATTGCCATTCAGATTTGTAACTACCAAGTACCAACTAAATACTGTACGATTATTGTTAATTTGCACCTCATTACAATAGGTGGGTCCCACTTTCATAAATAAAAATAATTTAATTGTCATAAGACCAAGAAGCATTCTTGCATGTTAGTTTTGTTGCAAACTAATCAGTGATCATGGGTTAACCTTAACTTGACTTGCTAAGAGTCCCAGATTCCTGGACTCCCAGACCTTGAAAAGCTTAAAATGGAACAAGTTCACTATTTTGTAATTCATTTTAATCCTAGAATTTGTGTAAAATAGTAAATCATTACTCTAATTCAATTAGTTGAGTTTTCTAAAGACTCATTTCTTACTGTTGTGTTGCAGTTTCTGAGACAAAATTTTGTAGGCTTGTGGGTATTTGATATTCTTGTGAAAGTGAACATTTTGAATATTGATGTGTATATAGTTCATCTATTAATATAGTGGTTAGAATACTTATAGTTACATTATTACTACCACATGTATTATAGGTAATGGACATGGAACACGAGCTTCGAGCATTGAGGGTTCAACTCGCTGAGAAGTCCAAATATTCACTTCAACTTCAAAAAGAGGTATGTGACTAGTTTATATCTTGTTCTGTCTTTTCTGCTAGAGCTTATGTTGTACTATAAGTTAGAAATTTAAAACTTAGTAACTTACATATTTCAGGATCATCCTAATTGTTTATTGGTTTGTATTTTTATGATTGACACCCTTCCAAGGGCTGGAATTATCATTTTCTTGTTGTCTTTGGTGCTAAATTGTGGCATTTGTTCAACTTTTTTCCTTCGTTGTAGCCTGTAGGTGTTGTTCTCCTTGCGCTTTGTATGGCAGGGGAGCATTGTAAAAATTGTTAAGCTCAAGCCAAACCTATTTCAGAAAAAACTTTGTAAAGAAAGAGCAAGTCTTAGTACATGAAATCTACTTCTTGTTACGTCCAGCACCATCATCACCACCACTACTCCAGGATCCTACCGCCACCACTACAAACAACATAGCACCACCATAATGCAACAACTATTATCACTACCATCCTCTCTAGTACCATCATGGAATGACTTTTTTTATGTTACAACACCAAACTAACTTTTAACTCTTTAATTTATAAGTCAAGTGTTTTGTGCTTACATCTTCCAAATTCTAAGTTTCCAACTTTTCTTGTAGTGAAAGTTCTTGCTTCCAAATGCCCCCTAGGCCCTAGTATGTGGCCAGTTGCGGATCCACGTTGGAGAGTGGGTGGTCAATTGACCACCCTCTCTTTTCCAAAACTAGTTACAAGTATGTAAATGTTGACCACCCTGATTTCATAGAGAAATTTTTTTTGTTGTGGGATTAGGCAGCCAACTATCTGTTTACAACTTGACGTCATTTCCCACTCAATTCTTTTTCATTTAACTCAATACATTTGTTGTTCTTCTCTCAGCATTTAATTAGTATATGATTTTTGTATCACCTTCCGATTTTTCTCCACATTAGAGAACAACCCCTAGAGATAAGAACTTCCCAATTATTCATTCATACAACCTAATTTTCTACTTGTTGCGGGCACCAAAATTATTCTTAAATTACTCTTATCTTGTTAGTGGGTTTGTATAGAGATGAGCCAAGAACTGATGTTTTAAGATTATTTTTTGCAAACTTCGACTTGTTCGCATTTTTAATTAACATCCTACTCATTCTTGCACTTGTTTACACCACCATCCTATGGGTCTCATGTATAGGTGATTCAAGGCTTGGTTTTTTTTTTTTTTTTTCTGGTGTGAAAATGATCATCTCATTAACAATAATGTAGTTCATTTCAAAAAGAAAAAATAATAATAAATGAACATCAGTAAAAAACTTTTAACCCCAATAACTTAAAAATTATCAGTGAAATGGATGATTTAGATCAATAATTTTTTTAAGGGCATAATGTTTGTGTGCTCTAATTTTTTTTTTTTGTGAAGATGATTAAAGCATCCTCACAAATACTCAATCATCGGATCGTCTACAAGTAGGTTCCTAAATTTGAGTGTTTAAGAAGTATAAATGGGGTTGAAATGCATGGATCAAGTACGCAATAATTCAAGATTGTATTTTAGAAAAAAATTTAAAACTTTTAGTATAACAACATTCAACAATGGTGTTCTAGAAATAGTTATTAGACATTGGGATATTGTTGGTTGTAGGAAAAGAATCATGGGTAATTAAAAGTTTATACTCCTATAAATGACGAGAGAGAAGAAAGGTGAACTCAATGAATTAAATGGTAAAACCAGTGGAATGTGATGTCATAAAGTTAAACGTAATCAGTTGTGCCGTTCAGTTGACCCAATCAACGCTAATCGACTTTTTCAATTGATCCGGTCAATGCTGACTGACTCGCTCACCCCGAAAAAAATTCCTGGATCCGCCACTGTATGTGGCTATTCTTTAGAAGGTGGTTACACCATGTTTGGTTCTATCATTCACTTAAGATTAAGAGTTGTACCTTTTCTTGCCTTAATTCATATCATGAGAACAAGTTTAGTCCACCATGCACTCATTTAATTGTTAATTTTTGAGATTACTTAGCTGTTCATTTTCAGATGTGAAATTCTTAATTTCTTATCAGCATCTATGAATATTGTCAGAGATTTAGTCGAGTATCAACTGCATTCTACTTTTATCTTATATCATGGAAATGCAGGAATGTTAATTTCTGCTGTTAGTTGTTTTTTTATATTATATCTTTTTCCCCTTACCATTTTCAGCTGGCAATGAGCAAGAGGCGTGAGGAAAACAAATCGTCTCTTTATGAAATAGATGGTGCTGAAACTTTAGGTTCATGTCTAAGGATCATTCCTTGCACAGATAATGCTCCAGATCTTTCTAGATGTTCAATTCAGTGGTATCGTGTCTCTTCTGATGGTGCCAAAAAGGAAGTTATTTCAGGTACCTGACGCTTCAAACTTTCTTCTTCTACTTGTGGATTTCTGATGATAGTATGATACTTATACCTGGAGCCTTCCTTTAGCGATCTGGATACAAATTACTTCTTTTTTATTCATTAACGTTGTTTAGGCATTGTTTGTTGTAAACTCAGGGCTTCAGGCTGTGTTTGTTTTTCTATTTTTCTCACTTTAGATATGAAGTCTGAAAATTTAGACATTTGTCACCTTTTAAACTGTTGTTTTGTTAAAAATTCAGCACTTAATTTGGGTTTTCTCTTAAAATAATCAGTGATAGGAGGGCCATTAATGATAAAAACAAATGCAGCGTCATAATTTTTTCTTTTCTATTCTTTTCCTTTTTAACCTTTATAAATAGAAGTGTGAGAACTTTAAACAGAAGGATCTGTGTCGATCTTTAAATATGGAATTCTTAAAGTACTTTTTCCACAATAACCAGGTTTCGTAAATTTTGAATCTTACAATCTGATTTACAGTGCTGATAATGTAAGCTTCATGCCCATAATCATCATCCGTGAATATGACACTTATTGGTGTTCCCAAACATAGCCTTGACTATATTAGTTGTTACTTATTAATGCCATATGCACTCATTTTCTGTCATATATCAGGAGCTACAAAATTAGTATATGCTCTGGAGCCTTTTGATGTTGGGCAGATCTTGCTAGCGGAAATTGTTTCAAACGAGCAAAGAGTCACACTGACAACTCTAGGTCCAATTGATCCAGGTTTGTTTCATCCTTTATCTCTAATATAGCAAATACGGTAGTCCAACTTTTGTCTTTCCATCTAATGTATGAACTGTTGAAACATATTTTTGCTACATAATTAAACTTTTATTCTAGTTGAATCTTAATTTTCTTGCTCTGATGTTTAACTAAGAGCGGATTCATTTATTTTAACAGCTCCTGGGTTGGGAAACTATGTGGAGTCTCTTGTCAGGAAACCAGAGACTGAGTTCAATGTATGTATCATATCCATTGTAACGTCTTCCGGTATTTGGCCAAATGTGCTAAAAAAAAAACTGCCGTTTAGCTGTTTGGACAGTTTAGGTTTCTTTTTAATTTGATTTGATTTGATTTATTTATTTTTATGTAGCTTTTAGTAATAGAGTTGGCATTTGGCTGATATTAACTTTCCTTTTTCATGCTGCTTTCTCCCAAATATATGGTCCACGCCATATCGACTCTTGTTATTGCTAACATATTATGTTTTGTCCTGTATGTTTGTCATGGTGCTTGGCAGGTTGTTGTAACCCAGCTGAACGGACGCGATAATCCATCACATACTATTCATGTGTTGCATGTGGGAAAGATGAGGATGAAACTTCGTAAAGGGAGGTTTTCAAAGGCCAAAGAATCTTACTCCTCCTCAATGCAGGTAACTTGCTATGGAATTTGAATTTTGTTTGTTAGTAGTGAAAAATCCAGAAAATGCACTAAATCTCCCATCCCATGCCAGAGGATGGAAACCCATACCTCTAAGTGTTTTAGCTCATAAGGATCTGCTTGGGTCATTTTGTCCAAACACGTCTCCAAATTGAAAGAAAAACTTTGCAAATAGCACTTAATGAGGGCTCAAGTTTTGCAAGAAACTTTCATTCAAAATTGATACTGACCACCAATTCC
>MVGT01000427.1:144610-158622 GCA_002174775.1 Macleaya cordata
GGACTATTTGCGGGTATTAGTGAATGAAGGGCTTCTGAATAATATTCATTTACTTGAGAGTATTCAGTTGCAGTTATTTAGTGGACTTAACTGCAATTAGATTTATTATTTGAGAATTATATGAGATATATGGACCTCAAAGTAATAAATCAAAAGTTTAAGTAAGTGGGGCCCATGTGGACCTAACTTGGAGCTAAAGATATGGGAAGAGAGTCTTTCTTTATAAATAGAGATAGGGTTCATAAGATAGCCCACCCTAACTTGTGTAATCTAAAACTCTCTCCCAATTTAGAATTCAAGTTATGACCTTTATGGTTTTAGAAACCCAAAATTCGCAGTATATTCCCGTCAGAATTTAAAATCGAGTTTTGAGGCACTTCGGAGCAGAATTGGAGATTCGCTATTTCACGCAAAGTTCCTACAAAAAGCATATATCATATAAGCGAATCGGATCAACCGTTAGAGAGTTATGGCCAAAATACAGTTGCTGTATCTTTTCGAGTTTTCGACGACTGATCCAGAACGTGGGAGGAAGATCTGAGATTACATGCAAGCGTTTAAACGGTATGTGTCTGATCTTTAAGTTATTGTTTTAATTCATGCATTCTCATGTGATCCAGTGAAGGAAAAGTAGTTATTTGTTTCTGCTGCACAATTTAATCTAGACCCTATTTTCTCCAATATAAGATTGGGTGGTGGGATTAAGTTGGATTTACTTGTCTTGATTGGTTCGCCAAGCAGTTGGGTTGTGGGGTCCGATTGAACTAGCAAGAAATTGCTAGTGCATGACAGTGGTGGCAAAGAAGTCAGTTATGGTTTGGGTATGGTTCGATTTTATTATTGTTATTGGTTATATTGTCAGGAACCTATGGGAAAATAGTTAGATGGAGGGGGAACGGAGAGCCCTTATGGTCTTCCCTGTTGTTTAATCTTCGGTGCTACCTCTGCTTTCTTACCAAAAAATACTGACTAACTGACATACCTTCTTGTTTAGTGCTGATCAACTTACTTTCTAATAGTTGGAGGCGAGCATCGTTGGTTTTTGCGAAGAGAGAGGCAAAGGCATCCCATGCCACTTTGGGTGTTTCTGCATCCTCGATGTGCTCTAACAACTCATCCTCTATGGTTGTTTTGAGCACATACATGGCCTTCCCCGCTTTGATCCGCCACTTCCTAAGTGCTTCGGCATTTTCACTTGGAGGTGGTGTAGTATCACTACCACCAACATCGTCCCACAAATCTTGTCTTCCAAATAGGACCTGATACGGGTTGGTTCTCATCTTTGTTCTATCTTAATTTGATCCAGATATCGTTCAATTATTGGATTAGGGGATCGGATATAAATATTTTCACCCAACCTTTTACTTGGTACATTCAAATTTTTCTTACACTCTACTTACACCCAACTACAGGACCCAAATGGAGATATGATACAAGGGTTGACTTTCCGTAAAGATGACCTCTTCTTCGTATATACCATCCTCACAAAAAAATTTATATCACATCCTTTTAGAACTTTTAAACCTGTGAAAAGTTTGATTAAAATTAACTTTTTGATGCTTGGAAAAACTTAAAATTTCAATAATCTTTTGATGAGGTTAAGAGTCCTAGAATTAATGTCACTCTACATTCTTATACTTTGAGAGCCTCATCACTAAGTAAAGGTTCAAATTGACAAATACCTCTACTTATGCACATTTCTATCTGTTCTTGCTCGAGGTTTTAAAATATATAAGTGGGGGATTGTTGGATATATATTTAAGAATATTGTTTTGTACAAATAGTTCATCAAAACAACATTGGAATAGTGGTTAAGGTTTTGGGTTCCCCCTTTGAGGTCAAGGGTTCAAACCCTCTCCCACCCATTATACTAGATATATATATATATATTAATCAAAGACCGGGTCGGGCCTTAGGGCCTTTGGGCCTCTGATTTGAAATAGATTTTTTATTTAGTTTTTATTATAATTTTCGAAAAATAAAATTATAGCTGTAATATGGCCGTTTTATAGCTGTTGTGCTACAGTGTTTATAACCGTTTTATAGCTATTGTGCTACAGTGTTTATGGCCATTTTTTGACAGTTGGGTGTTGATCTATAAATAGACAACACTTATACTGAAACAATATAGAAAAAAAACTTGACAAGTTTTCCTCCCTGATAAAAACTCTAAAATTTCTGAAATTGTTTTCGAGCAAGAATTGAAGTGTATTAGTATTCCGATTTCCCACCGTACAAGAAAAATTGAGACAGGAGGTTTTCTAGGCTGTTTTATCCGGGGGACGACGTGACTGAGAAACTGCTTGCACATTTGGGCAGATCCGCGAATCGTCTTAAAGAGAGCGACCTAGTCCGCGACTCATCCCAGCAAGTTCCTCTTATTTTTTCAGTAAAATCTGGTTTTGCGATTACATGTATTTTACAATTGGATTGTGGGGGTCCCATTGATGACTACCATTTAAACTGTCTTTATTCTCACTAGCTAGTAATATCATGGTGCCAAAGCAGGTCAGTTATGGTTCGGGACCTTGGGTATCAAGTAAGCCAGACCTTCGAATTGATAAAAGAACATTGTAGGGGGTTTTGAACAGTTTACGTTCTTATGTGTGCCAGATGAGAATGACCTTTGAGGTTCGAAGTCCGGAGATTAATTGTTTGATCAAAACAATCAGGTAAACAACTACGTACATAAATAAGGGTTGTTTGAACGTGATGATTTTATAAAGCGAGTAAAGCCAGCGACAGTACGTAGTCATACTAGCACTCCTAGGGTTTAAGAATTCTTAGATATATACGGGGTATGTATATGATGGCCTCTAGGGTTTTTCACTTTCACTCGCTGCTTACTCAGTCGCTATCTCTCTTCATCCACTCCAGCTGATCTCGAATCATGCAAGTTTCATTTTGATTAATTTTCACAAGTGTTGTGCACTTGCGTTGCACGTATTCTTCACACTGAGTTTTTTCTTTACACTAGTTTTGTGATAAATTATTAATGCAATTAATTACAAAAATAATTTAAAAAAAAACACCAAAAATGCAAACGTTATGGAGAGAAATGTGAAAATTGAATAGGTAGTTAGAGAGAGATTTTAGGGAGAGAAAGTGAGAGAAAATCATGGAAGATATTTAATTTCCTTTACAAAAGTGAAATGATTATGTTTTGGTGAGAATAAAATTACTAATTTATCCTTTTTTCAGGGGCAAAAGATGACTGTTATACCCTTTTAAAGTGAAGTTAAACTTTAATAAAAAATAATTTTTTTAGGGACACCAAAAGTAAAAAGCCTAAAAAAACTCCATTCTCTTAACTAATAGTATAGATATAGATGTACTACTCATAAAAAAAACATGTTATAGGTGTGGTCTATGTTGGGGCCCACATGGAGATGATCCGACCCCAAGAATGATCTTCTCCTTATGTAGACCATCTTCATATAAAATTCATCTAGTTATTCTAAAACTTATAACCTTATCAAATATTGGTTTCAGTTTAATTATAAAAATAGCAGAACTGCTCTTAGGACCGGCCCAATGAATCTGTCCATCTAGACAAATTGAAGTGGCACCTTCAATTCACTATTCACTATGCAAAACAGTTATTTGAGTGGACCCTACAAATATACAATCAATGGTGAATTTAAGTGCCACCTCAATCTGTTTAGATGGACAGATTGAAGGGGTCAGTCTCAAAATCATTTCTCGTAAAAATAGACAGCTCATAAAAATCACACAACGTTTAATGGTCATAAAAGTTATATCAGGGTTTTGGTTAAAAACCCTTGCATGGAAAAAAGGTTAGGATGCAGGACATCCAACCTTTTCTTTTGGTTTTAAGGACATAGGGTTAAAAACTACATGTGTGAGAAGAGAAATGACTAAAAGGCCATCCAACAAAAAAGAAGAACAGAAAGGAAGAAAAAGAAGTTTCTTCTCCGCTTCGTCGCCGGATCTATAACTCTTCTTCGTCACAGTCGCCGGAACTGAAACTACACCAGTTGCCGTCGTCGGAAGTGCAAATCTACCCGTCGCCGTCGTCGGATCTACAACTCTACAAGTCCACCTTCATCTCCTTCATCAAACTTTTACCTGATTTTCAAAAAATCAAATATGCAACTCTTCTCCATCACTGATCTACAGTCTCAATATCTCTCTCTCTCTCTCTCTCTACGAATCATTGACCATTAGTGTTCAAATCTCGATGGAGATGATTTCAGTATCGATTAACACACACTGAAACCCTATAGGAAGAGGGTTTTAGTGCACTGTATTGGTTGGGACATAATCTTAGATCTTGATTAACACACACTGAAACCCTGTAATGAGAGGGTTTCAGTGAACTGTATTGAGAAGGGACACAATTAGACTCATTCCACATCTTAGACCTTGATTAACACACAGAGGGTTTCAGTACACTGTATTGGTTGGCACACTATTGCATACACTGAAACCCTCTAACACTATTGAACATACTGAAATCCTCTAGAAGAGGGTTTCAGTGTTTGTTTAAAGTATTGAACTCATCAAATAGTGCATAAAACATTGTGTTTCAGTGATTAACAAACATTGAGAGGGTTTCAGTACATTGTATTGGTTGGCATACTATTGCATACACTGAAACTCTCTTCCAAGAGGGTTTCAGTGCTGTGTAAAGGTTGAAAAACTAACGAACTAAACCCAAAAAAAAACAATGATGAAGAAGAAGACGAAGATGAAGAAGAAGAAGAAGAAGAAGAAGAAGAAGAAGAAGAAGAAGAAGAAGAAGACACACTGTATGAAAGATCTGAACTTAGAGTTTTTGAAAAATTCGAAGCTTTGAGTCAAAGCTTTAATGGTGATTTGAGATAAAAACTCAAACCAAAAACCCTAACTGAACATAGATCTAATCTTCTAACCTCCTAAACCTTCGACTAAGGTACATATTCGACAAAGATAATGATCCAAAGAGATCAAACACCAAAGTTTTTGGCAAATTCGACGAAGAACGAGATCCTTTTTCAAATTTGTTCAACTATTAATCAAAAAAAAAATTTAAAAGGATAAGGGCAAAAAAGAAAAATATAAATAAAATTTATCCTTTAAACAAAGCTCTAAGGGTTAAAAATATAAAATACACATGTGTGAAGGGTTTAAATCCAACCTAAAAAAGTTGGTGGGCTAAAAACAAACAAGAACATGAAATTGGGCCTTCCGCCCAATTCCCTGAAGTTATATACCTCTTCTACAGAATTCAATTCACATATATTGTATCTGCATTATCAAGCATATAGTTGGTTAACTTGCTGGTTATGTCATAGATATACTTATTACTTTTATAGATTTAGTGGATGTTTAAAGAAGTACATCATTTTCTAGATGTTATCTTGAAATATTGAGAGTGAAATTTGTTAGTTCTAGCTAGTGAGGTAGATGGAAACCTTTCAGAAATCATCATGGAAAGATTCGAAACCCTTTTTTAGAGAGTGAATTGCTCAGAACCCTTTTTTGGAGAGTGAATTGCTCAGAAAAGAAAAAGAATTTCTTTTAGGAAGGAGTGCTGAATTGGTAAGGAGAGAATCTCCGATTTATGCAGCAGCATTGTCAGAGATGGTTGAGAAATTGACTACTACCCAATGTTATGAAAACCGGACCTGTCATCGAATCGAAATTTTTTAAAATTGGTTGGACCTAGGTTCGATTCGGTTGGACCTGCTCTATTTATTAAATAATTTTATAAATAAAAAATTTTAAAAAAATATATAAGAAATCTTAGAGGGTAAAAATAAAAAAAATATAAACATCAACATAATTGTCTTCAATTTCCAAAGTTGAGTAAAAATCTCTTCATTATCTAAAAGACTAAAACTAATCTCTTTGTTTTGGTATATTTTTTACTTTTTATAAAAAAAAAATTGTAAAACCAGATTTATTAAAGAATCGATTGACCCGGTTCGATGGTTCGGCCATCGGTTCCAACCAGACCGCTGGTTCTCAAATCCAAACTAGTTTGATCTAGACCGAATTGAAAAACACAAAATTCTAGTCGGACCTAGGTCAGACCACCGGTCCGGTCCAGTTTTAATAACATTGCTACTAACATAAAACACTGGAAAGATTTACATAAGAGTATGACCCCTTTTCGAACCCCTGATGATGTAATTCAACAAATAAGATTGTAAACTACTCAAAATCAACAAATAACTTATCATCATGTTCAAAATCAACCCTAAGTTGGTGAATCATTTAATGGTTTGTTTGGATGGGGGATTCCAAGATAGGGATTCAGTGGGGACCAGGGATTCATGTTTCCCTGGTCTGTTTGGCTGTCAAGAATCCCAGGAAACTTGTTTCCTAGGGAAACATGTTTTCCAGCAAATCCCTGTTTTAGAGTCCCACCTCCCCCCTTAGAATTTGCTAGAATTATAAACTAAGGATTCACTATGTATTCACCCAACTCAATGCAGATTACATCCCATAAAATTAAAACAATAAAATAGAGATTTTTCTTGGATTTTAAATGGCAGCCAAACAAACCAAATGATTCAAGCTTCCAAGGATTCATGAATCCATATATGGATTCTTTAATAGTTGCCAAACAAACCAAATGATTCATGTTTCTAGGGATTCATATTTCTAAGGACTCATGTTTTCCTTGGGAAACATGAATTCTACATCCAAACACACTATAAAGAGAATGTAGTATATGGTCTTCAGAATTGGGTGATTTGAAATATAAAATAGAACGCATGAGGAATGAATTATCTTCCCAATTGCGAGTGAATAAAGCAATGTATGAATCTCAAATCGAAAGTATCCAAGAAGAACACAAACAAGAAAAGGATCAATATATTAATTAATGAAATCTCATGCATGCAAAGGAACTTCAAAGATTCAAAGAAGCCTGTAAGAACAAAGAAATTAAGCAGGTTGATGCAAAAAACAAGAATTGAAAATGAAAACTTATGAGTTGAAAACTGCTACATCAGAATTAGAGACATTGAAGAGATAATAAGCACCGAGGAAGAACCAAACAATCAAAATTCTAAAGCTTACTGTTTCTAAACTTAATGATGGTAATGCATTGTTGTAGGTAACAATTTATTTTAGCAGTTTTCTCTAACTAATATTACTTTTTCTATGCTGCAGCTCTTAAGAAAAATCAAGAATCTGCAAGTTTATGTAGAATTCGCAAAAACATTATCCGAGTCAAAGGAAAAAGGTCTTGCTTTTGAAGAATTGAAAAATAAATCAAAGAAACTTAAAACTGCATTTACCAAGATGTTGCTACTCCTTACTTTCCAACGGCAAGACATATAAGTTTTTTCTTCCCTCGCAGAAAATCTTCAAAGAAAATTTGATAAAAATCTACAGAGAATATTTGATATTGAAGGTAACTTAAAAAGATGGGATTTTTAGGCTTTAGTCCCTTGTTGGTAATGAATATTAGGGGTTGGTCCCCCACTTCTTAATTTTGCTGACGTTAGTCCCATTTTCGACTGAATCCGTTTAAATGGTCAGTGTGCCTCTTGCACATGTGCCATTTTGGCCAAATTAGTCTCACGTGCTCGCGGCGTGCCACACTTGAAACCCATTTTTTTAAAACTCTCTAAAATACCCCGAGTAATCCGACGGTTAGGGATCAACAACGTGATCAATGGTCCTACGGTTAGGGTAAACTCAGGATATGACCGTTTGGCAACGGCCATATTTCTTCTACCGAAACCCTATAAAAACCAAGTAGTAGGTTGAAGCTTACTTACACTGATATTCTTTCTTCTTCTCTCCTAATCTGTTCTGAAGTGTAAGTTCTTCTTCTTTTATACTCGAAATGGATGGTGGTAACGATTCAAAGATGTGTGCCAAGGTTAGTTTCTATTCGGAATGTTGTTTTTTCAACTGTTCATGGTACCTTAGTCATCAATGGTGATGGTCCAACCGAGAAATGGGGTGTAAGTCAATTTTGTACATTTACAGAAGGGATGCAAGTCTAATTATTAAATTAATAGAAGGGAGTTAATTCTAAAATTGTATTTGTTACCTTTTGTAGATACGAATGCTATTTTGTTTTTGGTTTCCCAGTGCATTGCAGGAGAAAACACGTGCCAAATATGCAAACTCACCTCACACACAGCTCCGAGTTGCCCATTTATTTACACTAAGTGCAAACAATACAAGTGCAATGGTTTTTGTAAGCTCTTAATCTCCAGGACTGACAAGAATCCTGGGAAGATTTTTTTGAAGTGTCAAGACGAGTGTTGTGAAAATTTTCAATGGCTAGACGATGCCATTTGAGAATGCTTTGGTGGCGTGGGAAGTAGCTCATCGCCACAACAACATCGATCAAAACTAAGTTATTTTGGTTGTGGTAAGAATGACCATTGGAAGAGAGATTGTCCATGGTTAGGTTCTCCTTGCAGGGATGATGACTGTGAAGGTGTTAGAGATGTGAAGATTTCTAGGTGGGCAGGTCACGAAGGTGAAAGATACATAGTAAGTACAATGACACGCAATGGTTAAGGACTGCAAAAGACTCTGTGACAACTAAAGAGACAAATAAACGCAGCACAGTGGGTGCCAAAATCGTGATTGAAACTACACTAGAAGACCTGTGCAAGAACCTGAAAACAAATCTTAGTGTTAAGAAGTAGGGCTGTAACTATAGTTGTATCAATCAAGGCTATTAGCTAAATCAACAAAAATGTTAAATTTCTGCACCATATAAGATAAATTTAACAAGGCTTCTGTTTACAAAGTAACATATCAGTCGATCTCTTAGTCCAATTGAGATCATTATGTCTTGCCATAAAAAAAGACACATCAGAGCAAATAACCCATTTGCTTGAAATAAAGCCACATATATCCAAAGTTTACACAGAAAAGGACACATCTATCCCACATAATTAGACTTGCATCCCTTCTGTAAATGTACAAAATTGACTTACACCCCATTTCTCGGTTAGACCATCACCATTGATGACTAAGGTACCATGAATAGTAGAAAAATAAGATTCCGAATAGAAACTAACCTTGGCACACATCTTTGAATCGTTACCACCACCCATTTCGAGTACAAAAGAAGAAGAACTTACACTTCAGAACAGATTAGGAGAGAAGAAGAAAGAATATTAGTGTAAGTAAGCTTCAACCTACTACTTGGTTTTTATAGGGTTTCGGTAGAAGAAATATGGCCGTTGCCAAACGGTCATATCTTGAGTTTACCCTAACTGTAGGACCATTGATCATGTTGTTGATCCCTAACTGTCGGATTACTCGGGGGTATTTTAGGGAATTTTAAAAAAATAGGTTTCAAGTGTGGCACGCCGCGAGCACGTGAGACTAATTTGGCCAAAATGGCACATGTGCAAGAGGCACAGTGACCATTTGGACGGATTTAGTCGAAAATGGGACTAACGTCAGCAAAATTAAAAAGTGGGGGACCAACCCCTAATATTCATTACCAGGGACTAAAGCCTAAAAATCCCTAAAAAGATTATGAAAGAAGAATCTACAAAGAATGAAAATGGCTTCAAAAAGAAAGAGGATGAATTCATCCGGAAAGAAAATAATTACAAGAAAAAAGAAGCTGAATTAATCAGGAGAAAGACTGAACAAACCAACGGTAGCTTCGGATGAGCTTATTACAAAAACTGAAAGCTGGGCGAAAAAGGTCTTGAAGTTAATTAACATTGAAAGCAATCAAGTAGTTTTCAAGAGACAAAGTGATCACAGTTCATTCGAGCATCACAAAAGAAAAGATCGAAAAAAAATTGGACTTCAAGAAGATGCTGAGGAAACTACTAATGCTGATTCTTAAACAAAGAATTCTAATTCTACTCCAGCTGGATGAATCCAAGTTTATCTTTAATTCTGCATAGTTTTAAATTTCTACACAGGTTTAAGAGTTTTGATCAATTTTGTAAAGGAAAATGCTAAACTTACTGCATTTCCGACTGCAAACCTTACTGCAAAAGTCATCCCACGTTTCTCAAATAATCTCACACCTCTCGTGATTTGCGTCATTTCCCAATTGATGCAAATACCCTCCTAAATAGCCTTTGCAGTATAACTTGCAGTACACTTTGTAGTAAGTGTAGCATCACCGTTTTGTAAAATGTCAATAATTTCTCTTTACTTCAGTTTTATTTTCTGACTTTCATATATTAAACTTAAAAAGATCTCTTTATATTTGAGCTACATCTTTCTTTGGTTTTCATTCGTCTTCAGTTTTCTCATGAACAGATCATCTCACCTTTGAAAGAGTAATGATATCCCCCATCGTCTAATATACAGGGGATATCCTAGGTCCTTTTTATAGTCAAATTAAGTTTGACCAAAATTGTAACACAAATACTCTTGGGGCTAACCTCAACTTTTTTATTATTTTATTTACACATGTATATTTATTAGGATTCTCTTTCATTATTGAAACTCCTATAACACCATTAGAGGTCCCTCTCATGGCGGAGGACCCTATTTCGTCCCAAACACCATTAATGGAGGTGTTATCTTCAAAAAACTCTTTTAATGGAGAGATTGGCTCCTCAAATTCCATTAAAGATGCTGAATCACACAAGGAGCAAGTAATCATACAACCTTTTATCTTATTTTTTCTGATTTTTTATTAAAAATGGCGAACAAAAACCTAGGTTTCGGACTCCCACCACCTACAATGAAAGGAGATCGCAGTTCCTGAAGTACGAACCATAAAGGTGTACACGGTTTTGGTAGTCTGTAACTGTCATACCATTTCGGTTTCAGCAGTCTGTAACCCCAATTTCTTCCTGACATCAACAACACACCATATATGTAATTAATATTGAACCCATCATGCATAAAGGTACCAAACACATAATTTATCATGCTTAAAGCTGTTGAGTATGGTGGGCACTTGGATACTATCAAGAAGACACTATTTTATTAATAGGAAATAACTTACAAATGGTAGAGTACACAACTTACAACACTACACTCTCAAACACTCAATACACCCTTACAAATACTTATTTGTACTAGCTAATTACTTCACTCACTTGCTAGCACTCATCACTCACTCACTCACTTACTAACTTTGCTCACTTCACTTGCTTGGTTACAAAATGGAGACTAGTACCCTATTTATAGTAGTCTTAAGTAGGTTAGAGAAATATCTAGAAAGTAGACATCTAAAAATATCTAATAATAAAATATTATATAGTAGAGAAATATCTAGATATTAAAAAGTGAGAAATATCTAGAGATAAAGATGAGAGAAGAGTGGAGAAATTTCTAGAGAGAGAAGGGGGAAGAGAATTCTAGAGAAGAAAAGAGGATTCTAGAGACTTGTTAAAAGTTGGTGGTGACTTTCAACACTCCCCCTCAAGACCAACTTTCTTAATCAGCTCAGTTCGTGAAGTCATTCCAAGTTCTGCTCGGAGTTCTTCGAACTTCGTAGTGTTGAGTCCTTTGGTGAATGTATCTGTGACTTGATCATCTGTCTTGATTGTTTTCATCTCTATCTCTCCTTGTAGTACTTTCTCTCTTATAAAGTGATAATGTATCTCAATATGCTTGGTCCTTGCATGGAACACTGGATTCTCGGCCAAGCGAATAGCTGATTGATTATCACAGTACAAAGGTACTGCATAATCTATGGTTTGATGTAAATCCTTCATTAGTTGTCTCAACCATGTACTTTCCTGAGCTGCTGCTGCTGCTGCCCTGTATTCTGCTTCTGTAGTCGACAAAGATATGGTTGGTTGTCTTTTGCTACACCAAGAAATTACTGCTAAACCAAGACTAAACCCTTAGCCAGTGGTCGATCGTCGAGTATCATGATCACCAGCATAATCAGCATCGCAGTAGCCGACTACTTTGACTGTTTCCCCTTTCTTGTATAGAAGTCCCAAGTCGATTGTGCTCTTTACATACCTTAGTATTCGCCTTACTGCTTCTAGATGAGATTTCTTTAGCTTCTCCATATATCGAATTGCTACTCTAACCGCATACGCAATATCAGGTCGTGTCAGGGTTAGGTAGATTAGACTACCTACTAACTGTCGGTACATGGTTGCATCGCCCAAGTCCTTTCCTTCATATGCACATAGCTTAGCATGAGGCTCCATAGGAGTGGAGATTGGTTTACACTCGAGCATCCCAAATCTCTGTAACAAGTCTTTTGCATATTTTTGCTGACACAAGAATATTCCTTCCTTACTTCGTTCGACCTCGAGCCCAAGGAAATTTTTCAATTCTCCAAGTTCCTTCATCTGAAAACGTACTGATAGGTTTTCTCTTGTCCTTTGGATCTCCTCTATATCATCTCCTGTGATGATCAGATCATCTACATATACTAGCACTATTGCTAGTTTTTTATTTTGAACTTTGACGAATAGGCTTGAATCAGCAGGTGCAACAGAGTATCCACTTTGAACTAGGAACTCTGCTATCTTACCATACTAAGCTCGTGGGGCTTACTTCAATCCATACAATGCCTTCTTTAATTTGCAAACATAGTCTGGATGGGTTTTGCTTTCAAATCCCTTTGGTTGCTCCATGTAAATTTCTTTGTCTAGTTCTCCGTGCAGGAAAGCATTTTTAACGTCCATCTGCCACAGCTTCCATGACTTGTTTGCTGCAAGTGCTACCAAAACTCGTATCGTTGTAATCTTTGATACTGGACTGAATATCTCATCATAGTCCAATCCATACTATTGTGAGAATCCTCGTGCCACCAATCGAGCCTTATATCTGTCTATTGATCCATCAGGACGAGTCTTCACCTTGTAACCCATTTGCATGATATGGGCTTTACATCCTTGGGTTTGGGTACTAAGTCCCAAGTTTGATTTTGGTATAATGCCGAGATTTCTTCTCCCATTGCTTTCTGCCATTCTACACTCTGAGACGCTTCTTCAAAACTTATTGGTTCATTTACAACTTCCTCGGCTAATGCAGCATTAGCATACTTCGGATTAGGTTTTTGTTGTCTGGTTGACCTTCGAAGTTGTGATTTTGTTTCTTCCTCTTGTTGATGTTCTTCATCTTCTCTTGTAGTACTATTGTGCACTCCTGTGTTCCATGGATTTTGTGCTCTTGGTGGGATGGGTTCTGGATTTTCTTCACCTGTTGAAGGGATTTGCTCCTTAGGTTGTTCTTCTTTTTGTATTTCTTCCCTCATTTTTTCTTGTAATTTATCTTCTAAATCTATAGAGTCCGGAAGCACTACTTCTTGCGGCAACCACCAAGATGATGCCTCATCAAACACAATATTCCTTGATGTGTAGCAACGACCAGTTGTAGGATTACAACATTTCCATCCTTTTCTTTCACTGTCATATCCTACAATGATGCAACGTATTGCCTTTTTGTCGAATTTGCTCCGTAGGTGATCAGGCACAAACACATAGCACACACAACCGAAAACTCGGAAGTGACTTACTATGGGTTTGGTGTTCCACAATTTCTGAAATGGTGAAACAAACCCTAATTTTGCCTGTGGTAGCCTGTTTATAACATGTGTTGCCGTCGTCATACACTCAGCCCAAAATCGGCTAGGCACGTTTTAGCATGTAGCATGCTTCGACATATCTCTGCAAGATGCCTATTTTTCCTTTCTGCCACACCGTTTTGTTGTGGAGTGCCAGAACAGGTTAATTGCCGCCGGATATTACATTCTCTGAGGTAGTCAGAGAATTCATTTGATGTATACTCTCCTCCATTGTCTGTGCGTAAGCATCCAATCTTCTTTCCTATTTCACTTTCAACCTTTTCTCGAAATTTCTTGAATATGCTAAGGACTTCTAACTTTTGTTTGAGGAAGTATACCCATACGTACCTCAAGAAGTCATTAATGAAGGTCACCATATATTGCATTCCACCGATTGATGCTTGCTTTACTTGTCTAAATACATCTGAACGGATGAGCTCTAGAGGTTCTTTAGCTCTGAACTTCGACTCTTTATGCGGTAGTTGATGTGCCTTTCCATATTGGCACCCTGCACAAATGGTCTCACCTCGAATATTAAGTTGAGGAAGACCTTGTAACATCGACTTTT
>MVGT01000427.1:161279-171385 GCA_002174775.1 Macleaya cordata
TGACCAGATTAAAATAAACTGAATTCAAGATAGAAAATTAATTATAAAATACAACAACCAAGTACTCCAAAATATACAATGTATGTTAGCAAACCAAAAGATATGGTCTAAACAGATTGATAAAACAAGAACTAACAATACAAAATATTATATATATATATATACTATGTAACAATAATAAGGAGTACCACTTAATTTATAAGCATGTTCAAAATAAATTCGTACAGATGGCCATACCAGAAAAGTCAGGTAGATAAATTATATATTATATATATATAAAACTCAACTAATCACGTTAAAAGTAGATTAGAGAAAATTAAATTCTTACCAGTGATGAGCACGATTAATTAGTTGAAATTAGACGAATCAATTTTGACAAATTAATTAAAAGGATCACTGCAGAAAATAATAATAAAAAAGGATAGAAACCAAACCGATCAAATAAAAGAAATGAAGCAACTAGATCGAGGCCTGTTGATCACAGTTTCCTTAAGACGGATTCGCCCTCGCTACGGTGCTCACGATTCCTTGGGCGTCGGTCTCCCAGGATACAACGATCGACGACAATTGGATGCAGCACTACAAATCCAAATGTCCAGCGAACCAACAAAATGCTTGTACTCTCCAAGAAGAAAAGTTGAAGATCATGGAAAAAATCATAAATGAAGTACACTAACGATGTGAATTGATGCAACTAAGTGAAATAATAATTAATTCTATCTAAAAGTGTCCTACGTTGGGGATTAAATAGGTTTCATTGTGTCTGTTAGTGGAGATCCCATGACTCTTTAAAAACCCCTTTTCAAATTAAAAGACACTACATGTGTCCCTTCATATATATATATGGATACACTCCAAAAGACACCATATAAAATTATGAAAAGGTGTCTTTGCCACATATAACAAACATCACGTTAATAAATTTTGAGCCATGATTTGAATTCAAATAAAATTTCCAACAATCCCCCACATAAATGAAAAAAGCGAAAAAATTTGAAAAGAATGAGAGTACAATTAGGAATAGTCCTGCATCGAAGAAGATAGCTTTTGGCTTTGAATCTCCGCTAGTGAAAAACTATCGGATATACTAGCTAGCCAATAGACGCGATGCCTTGAATTGCCCAGCCGTTGGTGTATACCAAGACAATAGAATTCACACAGAACGATTCCAAAAACACCGTTGGTTCTCACGGTTGTGTTCATTTTGGCCCTGAACAACTCCTGGATTCATGAGTGCTTTAGAGAATTCAGCCTTTAAAATTCTCATAGAAGCGGCCCAATTTCACACTCACATAGGTGATGACTATTAAGAGTACCCTGCTGTACTCTACTTGTAATGACAAGTATAGTCCTCATTAAAAGCATAACTTACCCTAACACTTTGCAGGGCACACTATTTTATCATAGGAATGGGTAGGAGACATAATCCTCACAGTGCAATTCGCGAGTCATCCACAACTCCGTTGTCCCAATTGAACCTAGTTCTTGGGATCTCCAGTCATCTAGGTCGGGTTGCTGCCATGGCGACTCATAATGATAGGCTTTAAACCCATTCCCCTCGATGTGCAGCTTACTTACTCTCTTGGTAAACCTTTAGTTAGCTGATCCGCAAGATTTTCCTTGGACTTCACATAATCAATGGATATTACTCCATTAGAGAGCAACTGCCTTACGGTATTATGTCTACGACGTATGTGTCGTGACTTACCATTTTATATGTTGTTATTCGCCCTTCCGAGTGCTGCTTGATTATCACAATGAATACATATAGCTGGCACTGGCTTAGGCCACAAAGGAATATCCTCTAAAAAATGTCGAAGCCACTCAGCTTCTTCGCTGGCCTTATCTAATGCAATAAATTCTGATTCCATTGTTGATCGGGCTATGCAAGTTTGTTTAGAGGATTTCCACGAAACAGCTGCACCTCCAAGTGTAAATACATATCCACTTGTGGACTTTGACTCTTCGGAGTCCGATATCCAATTAGCATCACAATACCCTTCAAGTACAGCTGGATATGTAGTATAATGCAACCCATAGTCTAGGGTCAATTTTAAATAATTTAGGACCATGACTAACGCTTTCCAGTGATTAGCTCCTGGATTACTCGTATATCTGCTCAATTTGCTTACTGCGTAAGCAATGTCAGGTCTAGTACAATTCATAATGTACATTAGACTCCCTAATATACGAGAATATTCTAATTGAGAAATGCTATCACCATTGTTTTTCTTTAGATGAAGATGGAGATCAACTGGCGTTCTCGCTGTATCACCATCATAATGACCATACTTTTTAAGCATCTTTTCGATGTAGTGTGACTGAGTTAAAATTAGTCCTTCAGGTGTTCTAATAATTTTAATACCGAGTATTACATCAGCAACACCTAGATCTTTCATACCAAACTTACTCGTTAATAATTTCTTTGTGGACTTAACTACCTTGGTATTAGTCCCCATTATTAACATATCATCAACGTAGAGACACACAATTACATATGCATCTTTAATGCGCTTAATATAAACACATTTGTCACATTCATTAATTTTGAATCCATTTGATATCATCACATAGTCAAATTTTTCATGCCATTGCTTAGGAGCTTGTTTCAATCCATATAGTGATTTCACAAGTCTACAAACTTTGTTTTCTTGTCCTTTGACAACAAAACCTTCGGGTTGTTCCATATATATTTCCTCATTCAATTCACCATTTAAAAATGCAGTTTTAACGTCCATTTGATGTATTTCAAGCTTATGCAAGGCTGCAATAGCTATTAACATCCGTATTGACGTTATTCTCGTAACTGGTGAATAAGTATCGAAATAATCAAGACCTTCCTTTCGCCTATATCCTTTGGCAACAAGTCGGGCCTTGTATTTATCTACGGAACCATCAGGTTTCATCTTTTTTTTAAAGATCCATTTACAACCTATCGGTCTATTCCCTGGAGGAAGATCTACTAGTTCCCAAGTATGGTTTTGCATAATGGATTCTATCTTACTATTTATCGCCTCTTTCCAATATGGAGCTTCAGGAGTGAACATTGCCTCCTTGAAGGTTTGAGGCTCATTTTCTAACAAAAATGTTAGAAAATCAGGACCAAAAGACTTAGCAGTCCTAGCCCTCTTACTGCGTCTAGGTTCATCATTTTGATCAAAATTGTCATCATTTGCTTTATTATGACAATTACTAGATGCTACTTCATCATGCGCTCTTTGGTGAGAGTGCACATTTTCAGTTTTACAAGGAAAAATGTGTTCAAAAAATTCAGCATCACGAGATTCCATGATTGTATTCTCATTAATATCAGGAATAGAAGATTTATAAACTAAAAATTTATACGCACTACTATTCTGAGCATATCCAATGAAAATGCAATCAATAGTCTTAGATCCTAATCTTGTTCGCTTAGGTAATGGAACTGCCACTTTGGCAAGGCACCCCCACACTTTTAAGTATTTGTAGGAAGACATTCTGCCTTTCCACAACTCATATGGGATCTTATTAGTTTTCTTGTGGGGTATTTTATTCAAAATATAATTTGCAGAGAGTAAAGCTTCCCCCCACAAATTCTGCGGTAACCCAGAACTAATAAGCATTGAGTTCATCATATTTTTCAAGGTTCTATTTTTCCTTTCAGCAACTCCATTTTGCTGAGGTGTATAAGGTGCCGAATTTTGGTGAATAATGCCATGTTGTGCACAAAGTTCATCAAAAGGTAGAGATTCATATTCACCACCTCTATCCGTCCTTAGGACCTTAATTTTCCTGTTGAGTTGATTCTCAACCTCTGTTTTATATGTAATGAACAGATTTAATGCTTCATCCTTGCTTCTAAGTAAATAAACATAACAATATTTGGTACAATCATCAATAAATGTTATGAAATATTTTCTACCACCTCTAGTCTGAACAAATATAAGATCACATATGTCACTATGAATTAATTCAAGTGGTTCAGTACTTCTATCAATGGAACGGAAAGGCAATTTGCTAAATTTGGCTTCTACGCAAGTTTCACATTTATTATCATAGTTGATATTAAATTTAGGCAATAACTCTAAATTTATCAACCTACGAATAAAGCCATAATTTACATGTCCTAGCCTACCATGCCAAACATAAGAAGGTTCAATCAAATAAGCAAAAGAATTCACTATATTGATATTGTCAAAAGATACATTCAACTTGAATAATCCATCACATAAATACCCCTTCCGACAAAGAAACAACCCTTAGTCAGTACAAATTTGTCTGACTCAAATACCATCTTAAACCCCTTCTTACTCAAAAGAGATCCAGATACAAGATTTTTTTTAATATCAGGAACATGTATTACATCATTAAGAGTAAGTTCTTTTCCCAAAGTGAATTTCAACACCACCTTTCCTTGACCTTCCACCATCGAAGTCGAGGAGTTTCCCATAAACAATCGTTCTCCATTGTTTACTTTCTTATAACTGGTGAACATACTAATGTCAGAACATATGTGGCGAGTAGCCCCAGTATCTATCCACCAGTCTTTGGAATTGGCTATTAAATTAACTTCGGATACAACAGCCGAAAAAGAAAATTCTTTAGCGTTCTTGATCGGATTATACACATTATCCAATGTGTTATCCAATCCGTTGAGAATACAGTCTCGACATAGGAAATCAGAGTGTTCAACTTTCAATGGCTTCTCTTGTGGATTATTCATCTTAAAATGTCAACCTGTTCCACATATAATATAATCCGTCTTAAGTTTGTTGGGTACTATAAAAAAAATGTGACCAGATTAAAATAAACTGAATTCAAGATAGAAAATTAATTATAAAATACAACAACCAAGTACTCCAAAATATACAATGTATGTTAGCAAACCAAAAGATATGGTCTAAACAGATTGATAAAACAAGAACTAACAATACAAAATATTATATATATATATATACTATGTAACAATAATAAGGAGTACCACTTAATTTATAAGCATGATCAAAATAAATTCATACAGATGACCATACCAGAAAAGTCAGGTAGATAAATTATATATTATATATATATATAAAACTCAACTAATCACGTTAAAAGCAGATTAGAGAAAATTAAATTCTTACCAGTGAAGAGCACGATTAATTAGTTGAAATTAGACGAATCAATTTCGACAAATTAATTAAAAGGATCACTGTAGAAAATAATAATAAAAAAAGGATAGAAACCAAATCGATCAAATAAAAGAAATGAAGCAAATAGATCGAGGCCTGTTGATCACAGTTTCCTTAAGACGGATTCGCCCTCGCTACGGTGCTCACGATTCCTTGGGCGTTGATCTCCCAGGATACAACGATCGACGACAATTGGATGCAGCACTACAAATCCAAATGTCCAGCGAACCAACAAAATGCTTGTACTCTCCAAGAAGAAAAGTTGAAGATCATGGAAAAAATCATAAATGAAGTACACTAACGATGTGAATTGATGCAAGTAAGTGAAATAATAATTAATTCTATCTAAAAGTGTCCTACGTTGGGGATTAAATAGGTTTCATTGTGTCTGTCAGTGGAGATCCCATGACTCTTTAAAAACACCTTTTCAAATTAAAAGACACTACATGTGTCCCTTCATATATATATATGGATACACTCCAAAAGACACCATATAAAATTATGAAAAGGTGTCTTTGCCGTATATAACAAACATCACGTTAATAAATTTTGAGCCATGATTTGAATTCAAATAAAATTTCCAACACCCATTTCACTAATTTTGGTTCGAATCAAGGTTTTGAATTTTAGGGTTCGAAAGCTCAACTTGAAATAATAAAGTTATAAGTAATATTATATTATTAAATGGGTTGGGATATCCCTAGTTTATTGAGAGGATGCCCTCAAAGTACATTTTAACAAATTGAGGTTATACATGATATCTCTAGTGTATTAGAGGATGCTGGATATCACCACTCCATTTCAAAGCAGCCTGGTGCTTCAAAGTCGAGTCCATCAAACATTGGCAGGACAGATTTCGTGAAGATTAAGATATTATTCATTTTCCATCAAACATTAATACAGATCAAATACTTGCCGATTTAGACAAGAATAATGAATATGTTGTTCGCTTAATTAGATATAAATTTGAATTAAGACATTCCATTCTCATTGATTCTCAAGATATATAAATTATGGTCTATGGCGTCTCCGAGATTTAGGGGGGCCTTGTGCAAATACTGAAATTAGGATACTGAAGTTAGGGCCTTCTTTAAATACTCAAAAGAAAATTTTTTTGTTTTTGTTTTGACGCCTATTCTGAGATGGCTCGAAGTTAAGAGACCACTGTTGAGAGAAAATATGAGAAAAAGAACACAAAATAAATTTTTTTTGGCTTGCTCATTGTTATCTATAGTATGTTCTAAAAAAATTGTATCTACAATAAAAGAGTAATGGTACGGGGAAATTTTCTATGCATGAGCCACATGAAGATGATCTAAGAGATGAATTTTTTTTGAAGATAATCTTTCCACTATGTAAATCATCTTCACAAAAAAATTATACTATTTATAAACTTTTTAACCTCCTCAAATTACCATCTAAATTTTAATTATAAAATAGAAGACTCAAAATTTCACCATGCAGATAAGGAGTTAAATGTCTTAAAATAACATGATGTTCGGTAAAGATAATTTACACAATGAGAATATGATAGTCACCAAAAATCAATCCTAAAATCATCTTCAAATGGACAGAAGCTAAGAAGGCCTATAGAAGGGTTTGAGTCCCTTCACATGCATTAAATTGATATTTAGTGTATAGACTTAATCTCCTTTTGTTGACTATTTTTTAAAAAACAATAATACCGATTTTATATTTTTCTCAATAAAAAAAATGAATTCAAATCCAAAAAGGGGTACAGGAAGCTAGGCTAGAATTGCTAAAGCCATAGAAAAAACAGATAGCTAGAAAAGATTCAAAGATCCCAAAACTAGATAATTAAAAAAAAATAATAATAATAATAATAATAAGAAAGAGACATAATCATTGTTGTCCCAAAACTAGCTAATAAATGAAGTGTGACTAATTTGCTCTTGACTAAAAAAAAATAAGCTTCTCCATCTTCAAACTTAATTATTTTTTATTTCTCCTCTCATAACACCAACGCAAAGAATGAAAAAGGGCCTAAATGGCTGGAGGGCCTTGTGCGAATCGCGCGCCCTCAGAGCCGGGCCTGATTATGGTTCAAATTAAGAAGAAGAGCTTCATGATCCAAGACCAGACTGATGGAGCTTAATCAATTTGTCGTCAATTGATGAAGAATATAACAAGAAACTAAGAAGAAGATCTTGAAAAGAAGATAAATGGTGGACCTTGAAGATCATATGTGTAACTCTTTTGAAGGAAGAACTCAAAATTTTTTAGTCTAATAACGATAGAGACAGTCAAGAGCTTTATCTTCTGAACAACATTCTTGACAAACTGCGTCAAGAATTAATTAATATGCCCTGCTGAAACCATTGTTTTTTATTTTATTTTTGTAATGCTATTATCTTGTTATGAGGAATGGAAATTTACAACTTAAAGTAGATGAAGTATTCTATTTCCCCTTCTTCTTTTATCTTTGCTCTAACACTTATGGTTTGTTTGGATAGAAGATTTTAAGTAAGAATTTTATGGGGACTAGAGATTTGATAGAAAATTAGTTAGCAATCGTGTGGTTTATTTTTGGTTGTTGTGGTTGGTGAGATCGTTTTAATGGGGAATTGTTAGGTCGTTGAGGACCTCAGCTTGAGTGTTGGTTTGTTTTTTTTGTTTAATGATGCTTGGTGTCCAAGTACAAAGACAAGGGCGAAGGGGTAGTAGAGGGAAATCGCCATTAATTGAAGGGTAGAGATTACAACCACTTATTAAGATAAAATATCTATATAATAAATCAGGGAGGTATCTTCTTATGTTTGCCATCAACGGTTAGGACACAGGAAGGTATCTTTTGCATCAACGGCTAAGATATAACACAATCTCTACACTAACTGAAATGTCTTTTTTATATTGAATTTTTTTTTTTTTTTGGCAAACCTTAATCTCTTTTACAAGGTATTGACCCGTGCCGGAGGCACGGGGATATACCTAGCATATATATATATACTGGTTAGTTGGCACTTAGGAGTGTTTAGAGACGAGTTATAAAGTCTGCTACAAAGCCAACAATAGTCACTAGCCATAAAAGAATTTGCTCATATCGAATTAATCTCCTTATAAATATGTTAAGATCGGGAGATTTGCTCATCTTCTAGAAATATTTTCGACACGGTTCTAAGTGATCCCTAGATAAAGATGATCTAAGAGCTGATTTCCAGTAAAAGTAATTTACTGCTCACTATTTATAAAACTTATAATTAACCCCCTCAAAAGTTGTGTGATTAATGTGTCATTGTCGACTATTTTTATCATTAATTTTAAACTAATATTTGAGAGGGTTAGTAATTTTAGAACGCGATGACTTTTACATAAGGAAGATGATTTAAATGGTGAGGAGATCATTCTCATACGGTTTAATCATATATCATGTGGGTCACATGGGACAGTATCAAAATTATGCCTACTTAACAAGGCCGAATCTGAAATTTTGGTGGCCCAAGATGAACTCTTATAAGCCGGGACCTCATTAATATCGAAAATAAAGTAACTACACAATTTTTAAATTACTGAATTACGATATCAAAAATCATTACAATAAGATCAACCACTATTAATTAAAAGTTCTTCTCAAAGGAATTTTACGTTTCGGTAAAAGGAGAGAAGGAAGAGGTGGTACTAGGGAGGGTTTGGTCATTGGTTGGGTATTTTAGATAAAAGAGGAACTATTGATATGCTCTATTGAATAATTTTTTAAATAACCCCAAACTATCTCGTTGAACCCTTCTTCTTTTTTTAAGTGGCATTTGAGTGGTTATTTTAGCACTTAGAAATGTCACTGTTTTTCATCTCATTTTTTTTTTCTAATATTATGTACTTTTTGTAACTACATTAGTAGGAGCTCCATTTTTAAGTAATCTTATTTTGGAATCAATTCTAAGTGACGAGTTGGGGGTTCTCATATTGTGTTATTTTACTATTGATAATAAATTTAATAGTTGTAGTTATCAATAATGAAGAAATCGGTTCTATTTGAATATAATTTTCAACCAAATTTTTGTTGGGAAAAATAGGGTTTAAATTAAATTGTACAGCGGAAATAAATAACTATTTTTCCTTTACAAGATTATATGAGGATGCATGAATTAAAACAATAACTTGAAGATCAGATACATACCATTTTAAACGCTTACATGTAATCTCAGGTCTTCCTCCCACGTTCTGGATCAGTCGTCGAAAACTCGAAAAGATACAACAACTGTATTTCGGTCATAACTCTCAAACGGTTGATCCGATTCGCCTATATGATATGCTTTTCTGTAGGAAATCGAATTTTCTACAACTTTGCGTGAAATAGCAAATCTCCAATTCTAATCCAAAGTACCTCAAAACTCGATTTTAAATTCTGACGGGAATATACTACGAATTTTGGATTTCTAAAACCATAAAGGTAATAACTTGAATTCTAAATTAGGAGAGAGTTTTAGATACACTAGTTAGGGTGGGCTATCTTATGAACTCTATCTCTATTTATAGAGAAAGACCCTGTTCCCATACTTTTAGCTCCAAGTTAGGTCAATATGGACCCCACTTACTTAAGCTTTTGATTTATTACTTTAAGGTCCATATATCTCATATAATTCTCAAATAATAAATCTAATTGCAGCTAAGTCCACTAAATAACTGCAATTGAATACTCTCAAGTAAATGAATATTATTCAGAAGCCCTTCACTCGTTATACCAGCAAATAGTCCCTCCACTTAACTGATATTCGTAATATACACTAAGGTAACATTAACTATTAATGTCAACAACTTTTAGGTTATTATATCTTAGTCCTTGCCTGCAATATCAGACCATTATAATTATTCTAATAATCCAATAAATATTTTATAGGATCACTGCATAGTCTAGAATAATTAATACTCTTGATTAGGCTCTCAAGAGAATATCATTTCGGTGTGGATTCCTTATTGACACAAAGTAATCCCACTAAG
>MVGT01000427.1:178833-193711 GCA_002174775.1 Macleaya cordata
ATATATATATATATATTATATTAATTTTAGAACATGGTATATAATATTTTGATGTGCTCAAATGTAGTAAAATGAAAGTATGAAACTTAAATAAAATAAAAATGGTCCAAGGTTCCTCCTGTCTCCCATGCCACTTTTTTTTTAAAGTGTTTTCTCTTTCCTCCCATTTTATTTCTTGTCTCCCACTTTTCTCCTTTCTCTCATCCATCTGTCTCAAGTTTCTCCGTATTATCTTCAGATTTTCATGTCGAAGGAGTTAGGAGATGATGGATGTGGCCACCACTGTCACGACGTAAAAAAATCTCACAGATTCAGATTTTCATGTCGAAGAAGAAAATTCCACCGCTAACACCATTAATAACAAGGATCAAAGAAGAAAATCCCCCACAGACCTCTCCAAGTCCGTCTTCCTTCATTTTTTTTGTTATTTTTGGTTTGATTCTTACTGATTTTGTGTATGAACATGGCCATTGCTCTCTCTGCTTCCTTTTTTTCGTCTCTCCTCTATACAAGAAATAGATTTTAGGGTTTTTTGTGCTCTTTTTACCACTATCAAAATATTATCGGTTGAATCGGATATTATCCGATATTCGATAATATTATCGGATTCGAATTCGGTCATTAAGTTTTAACATTCGTCGGATATCGGATCGGATTCGGATGTTGTAAAAAAATTTCGGATTCGAATTCAGATATAGCCATATCCGATCCGATAAGCTACCGTTTACACTCCTAATCCGGATCTGTCGTTCCATCGTAAAGTTTCATGTTTGGTAGACTGAACTTCCTTGGCATTTCGATTAGAGCAATCTCATCGACGAAGCGTGAATCGGCGTAGCTACTTGGAAGACTCTTCTTGATTGGAGTAGGAACGCCTGGGATTCTACTGATGTGGGCTTCCATTTGGGCCAGCCTTAAGGCGATGTCGCGGTTATGCATTCCTCAGGTCGACATTTGAGTGCCGACCAATAGATCGTGTTCAGTCGCAGTCCGTTGGAGCGCAGTCGACTGCCAATGGCCTCGCCACTTTCTGCAATAGGATTCTGCCGATCGTGTGGTGTCGACCGCTGACTGGGATCGACGTTTGTGCTTCTTATTCTCGTGACTGTTTCGGTCATAGTCATCTGCTACGGATCTGTGTCTGTCGTTTGCGTCTCTCTGTCGATTGTGGATTGTTCTCTTCGATAATTAGATGGCCCAACATGAGTTCGATCCAATGGTTGCATTGAGTTAACTGGTTCCCTGAATCGGACTTGGGATTGCCTTGATTGTGGGGTGGTCAGATCTAATGGTGAGCCCAGCCTTTCATAAAGCGCTTGGTTTTCTTCTCTTATGGCTGCGTTTTCTGCTTTAAGGACGAGCAACCTCGCAACGGTGGCATTTGCTGGTTGAGCTATGTGCGTGTTGAGTTGTACGTTGATATCAACTTCACCTTCTTCTAATTGTCTGGCCATGATACGGTTGTAAGTTCTGTTGACTGATTCGTGCAGTTGGATTTCTTTCCTGGATCCTGGTTGCCGAGGCCCCACGGTGGGCGCCAAATTGTAGACCGTAAATTCCATTATTGATTTCGGATCTGGGCACCGACAACCTGTACAGGAAGAAACAAAGATTGATCGTGAAGATTCCTTAGCGCCGGGGTGGTGCCGACCTAAGGGTCTCCGACGGTCAAGTCAGTTTTGCTTTGGAAAATAAATTAAATAGAAAAATAAAGAAGAAAGGACTCGTATCTCTTATTTTGTCAGATCGTGGTCGAGAATGATGGATGGGGGGATCTTAGTGCTTAGATTTCTGCCTTGAAGATGTATTCCCTCCGGAGGAGGTTGACTATAGCGATAGCCGTACTGAAGTTGCAGAGAGTAATTTTTCTAGAGAGTAAGAGAGTGTGCGAGCCCCAGAGAGCCCTTCAATCTGTCCTCATTTCTCCTTTTATAAGAGAGGGACCCAGATCAATTGTCCTGGGATCTCGGGATAATCCACCCAGATCCCAGGAAGATATTTTGGAGTTACGAAGACTCCACTTCTCCCTTTAAACTCGTCATCCTTAAAGAGGATATTATGACGGTTGGGGAGTCCCATGTTGACTGAGCTCTTGATTTGAACTTGTCAACCTTAAGTAAGATATTATGACGGTCAAGGAATCCTATGTGGACTGGGCTCCTCACTTGAACTTGTCAACCCTTATCTGCTTTTGAATGTTGGACCATAGAGACTGATCTTGGGCTAATGGGCTGCTGGGCCTGGAAAAGGTGCTAGCCTTTTGGCTAGTGGGCCATTGGACTTGTTAGTGAATTTTGGCCACTATAGGAATCAATACAAAAATAGAGTTGTATTTTAAGTATGTCGTTTTAGATATATTTCTAAAATGACCTTAGTTTCATGTGTGCTTAATAATCTAAAATGCCCTCTACCCTCATTTGGTTAACACCTCTACGTGGACCTACATAATAATAATTTATTGGTTACTTTTTTGTGAGGATGTTTTCGTATTCTTTGGTACAAATCTAAAGAATTATAATAATAGAACAAATTTAATGTAAAAAATATATGCAAAGCACGTTTAAGCCTGGTTTTTTGGGTGCACCAAGAAATAGGCTAAATAATGAGCCATTTGGCAACCAGCCAACCACGAAACATTTATAAGTTACGAGGAATGCCACAACTCCTCCTATGAGTTCCACATTATAAAGTTACACATGAATTTTAGGTTAAATCTTGTCTGTCGAGAGAATGTGATTTTGTACACCTACTAGTAAGGTGGGTGATCAACACGACCACTGATGACTCATCATCCAGTGGTCAGATGGTAAAAACAAAACAGAAAATTGGAGTTTAGACCATTATATAGTAATTAATTAGTGTTTAGTATTTGACAATTTTAAAATATGTGTTTCATCCTAAATGGTAGTTAGTCAAACGTTTGCATTGTAAGTGACAATAATACCCTTATTTTGTAACCAAACCTAATATTCTCCACTACAATTCCTATTTTTTCTCTCATATTATCTTAACCGAACAAAATATTCTTTTACTACAATTTCTAATTTTTCTTAATTTTGTAAAATTATATATTAAAACTAGATGGACGCTTCGGATGTCATCGAAATTCAAAAAATATTAAAACTAGGGACTGAGATTCATATCACGTGGGTAATAATCATACGCGTGTAAATCAGTATAAAAATTTGTAATAACTTATCCACAATTATGAAGAAGATAAGGATGATTAAAATTCTTAAAAATAAGGAATTTATAGTTTTTACATTGATTTTTTTAAACTGTTTTACAAAAGGGTAATAAAAGAAATTGAACTTATAGAAAATGGTTCACAGTGGACTAAATCAATATTTTAAAAAGTTTAAAAGACTAAAACTAATTATTTTTTAAAATGATCACGAGATCTTTTGTGTATTTTAAAAATATCAAATACTAAACACTAATTATTTTTGAGAAAACGACTAAATAGTCCTTTTTCCCATGTGTTACTACAGTTTGGTCCCAGCAATCTTTTTTTTGTCTAAAACATCTTTTGTTGACTTCTTTTTTACTGTTTAGTCCTTTTTTTAATAAATAACAACCATTTAGTCTTTTGTTGAGACTCATGTGGGTATTTTACTTGTGTGTATTACCATTTTTACCCTTTTTTCTTTATTTTTAAAAGTGAACAGCTGTAGTGAGAAAAGGTTTGTTATTTTTTGTTTTAAATCTTTAAAATGTTATATCTTCTAAACCATAAATCAGATTTTTATAAAATTTATATTTTTAGAAAGCTTTTGACGAGATCTTCAAAACTAGACCAGACAACAATACTTTTTTTCAAAAAAAAAAAAATTTGAAAGACATGCAAATCCGAATTTGCATACTTTAAAGTGTTTCCAGAATTATTGCTTATATACATGTAATTCTATGCAAATTGTGTTTTGCATAAATATAAATGCATGCAAAACACAATTTACATACATTTAAATGTCTTCATACTGTTTTTGCAAGCATACAAACGTTTGCAAAAACTATTTTGCATTGTATGCAAAATGGTTTTTGCATGCATTTAAATATCTTCATAGTGTGTTTGCAAGCATATAAACGTTTGCAAAAACCATTTTGCATGCATTTTAGTGGTTGCAAATTGTGTTTTGCACCCATTTAAATGTCTTCATAGTATGTTTGCAAGCATATAAACATTTGCAAAAACTATTTTGCATGCATTTTAGTGGATGCAAATTGTGTTTTGCATGCATATATATAAATGGATGCAAATTGTGTTGCTGTATTTTTTAAGAAAAAATACAGATCGAAAGCTATAAATGTTGTTTTAAACCTAAATCTTTATAAAAACATTCATCCATTCTTTTGTTTAAATGGAAAATAGTTTTGCAAAACACATTTTGCATTTGCAAAACTCATTTTGCAATCGCAAAACTCATTTTGCATACTTCGTAATACAAAAAAAAAAAAATTAAAAAAAAATATTGTTGATTGGTCTTATTTTAAAGATCTCAATGTAAGATTTCCAAAAATATAATTTGTATGAAAAACTGATTTGTATTTTAAAAGTTATGTCATTTTTTGTTTTAAAAATAAAATAAAAAAAGTTAGTTAGTACTTACTGCTTATGTATTTATTGTTGGGGCATTTTTGTCAAGTAAAATGCACATGTGTGGTTTTTCACCTTTTTTGACTAAACTGTCATATTATTTTTAGCTGGGACTGAACCATCATATTAACCCTCAAATAGGACTAAACGGTCGTTCCCCCATTATTTTTTCTCTATGTGGTTTTTAACCAATTTTATGAAAACAAAATCCTTGATACATTCTTTTTCGTTGTCCAGATAGGGACCGTCGGATCTACCAAAAAGCCCTAGATTAGCGATATATATTCTCTTAAGACTTCTTCTCAGAAATTGACGATATAATAAAAAGTAGAAAACACTGTATTAGTAGTTTCTTTCTCTTCAAGTAAAACGGTAACTTTTTCTTTTTCTAATACCCCCAACGGCTACAAATCTTGAGCCGTTGGATTTAATCAAATCAAACGGTCGGATTTTAAAGGTAGAATAAGACCGTTGAAGAGACGCCTCTCTTCCTCAATGGTTTCAAATAGGAAGAGTGGTCCTTCAATTTTTTATTCCAGAAACACAGCAGAGCGCATCAGAGAAGAAGAGAGAGAGAGAGAAAGATAGATTATATAGAGATAGAATTGCAGAGAAGAGAGAGAGGTGGCGAATTCGAACGTTGAAGAAGGGGAAGGGGAGACGCGGAGAGGCGGCTTCCAGTTCTTTCTATCGGCATTGTTTTCAACCCTTGGAGGTGTTTTCAGTCAGACTAATCAGGAGGATACAGAAGAAGAGATGGCTTCAAGACCAATTGTTAGTCACCAACAAAGAGGTATCAACGAATTTCAATTCTGTTCAAAAGCTACCCTTCTTTCTGTTCTTTGATGAGCTTCAATTGTTTGTTTTGTGCAATACGATTTGGGTTTTTCTGATAGGAATTTCTTCAGATTCTTTCTGTGTAATCCTTACGATCTTCGACTGGGTTTTCATCTGTTTCGTTGAAGATCTTGTTCCCTTCAAGATAAAGCTTTCTTCTGTGAGATCTTCTATTGTTTAATGTTCTTGGGCATCTGGGTTTTCCTTTTTTTTTTTCTCAATCTCTCTCTCTTGACTACTTTATAACGGAGATTTGATTTCTGTTTTGCTGATTTGATCTGTCAACGTTTGTCTTTTCTCATATAATTTGTTCTGTTTTTAGAGACAAATCTCTGTTATACATTCGTTTTGGGGTTCTTTATGTTTTGGCCTAATTTTTTTTTGTTCAGAGTTACTTAGGTAATAGGGTTTCTTTTTGCTTGATTTTCTTGCTTTCTTAGAATGGGTTTCTCATGAAATTTGCAGATGTAGCAGTTGCTGGGGCATCCAAGAAGATTGTTGCACCAGGAGGGAACAACCGGAGAGCCCTTGGAGATATTGGGAATTTAGTTACTGTTCGAGGCGTAGACGGGAAGCCATTGCCCCAAATTAATCGCCCTGTAACTAGGAGCTTCTGTGCACAGTTACTTGCTAATGCACAAGCTGCAGGAGCTGAGAATAACAAGGTAATAATCTAAAGAATCTGGGGGTTTTTATTTTTTTCTCAAAATTTTCACATTTGAATTCTAGACAAATTCAATTTTGAAAATATCTTATTTTGGATTCCTTCACTTCTCAGAAACAAATTCCTGTCATTGCTGATGGAGCTGTTGTGGGTAAAAGAGTGGTGACAAAAGTAGCTCAAAAGAAGGCTACTGTGAAGCCAAAACCAGAGACGGTAATTGAGAGTAGCCCGGATAAGGAAGAAAAAGAGGTTAAAAAGGAAAAACCTAAAAGCCAAAAATCATCAAGGAAGAAAGTTCAAACCTTAACTTCAGTTCTGTCTGCCCGAAGCAAGGTTGGTTTTCAGAATCATCCTTGTTTTTCTTTTTTTCACCTTCCCTAGTAATTTTTCTGACACTGTTAATACTAATGCTCTTTGGGGTTTTTTTTTTTTTTTCGGGTATCCACCTCAGGTTGCTTGTGGTGTAGCTGATAAACCTAAGGACCCTATTGTCGACATTGATGGAGCAGATGTTGATAATCACTTGGCAGCCGTGGAGTATGTGGAAGATTTATACAAATTCTACAAACTTACAGAGGTAGTTCTTTTTAATTCTAGTCCCTTCATTGCTTTATATATGCAATTATCTAAGGGTATTGACTTATAAGTTACATCAATGCAGAGTTCAAGTCAAGTTCATGATTATATGGACTCACAGAATCAGATTAATGGGCATATGAGGATGATTCTTGTAGACTGGTTGATAGAAGTTCACAACAAATTTGAACTCACACCAGAAACTCTTTATCTTACCATCCACATAGTTGATCGGTACCTTTCAATGACTTTAGTCCAGAGGAGGGAGTTACAGTTAGTAGGCATTAGTTCCATGCTCATAGCCAGTAAATATGAAGAAATTTGGGCACCAGAGGTACACCATCTAAATATAAATCACTCAAGTGTACTATTTAACTTGTTAGCTAAAATGATTGAGGACTAATTGCTATTTTGGTTGGATGGTTCTTTTCTAGGTAAACGACTTTGTTTGTATCTCAGACAGGGCTTACAACAGAGAACATATATTGGCAATGGAGAAATCAATCTTGGGCAAGCTTGGATGGACCTTAACTGTCCCTACGCCGTACCATTTCCTTGTTCGTTTCATCAAAGCTGCCGTTGCCGATAAGGAGGTAAAAATTGTCCTACTTGTATGTGACTGCATATATAGGTTATGCAAAAATAATGGGACCAAATGTAGTCACTTTTCACTAATTCAAAATTTTCCTTGAATTTAGATGGAGAATATGGCTTTTTTCATGGCGGAGTTGGGTCTGTTGAATTATGCTATGATAATGTACTGCCCATCGATGTTGGCCGCTTCTGCAGTCTACGCAGCACGGTCCACCCTGAACCAAAGCCCTCTTTGGAACGAAACGCTTAAGCTCCACACTGGTTTCTCTGAATCACAATTAATGTATATCTTTCATCTTGGCTACTTACATTCAATTCTAAATTAACATAGTTGAAAGAACAGACCTATTAAAAGGATTTTGTCAAGTTCTAATCTCATCCATCTGTTTTTTTTTCTTTGACAGAGAATGTGCCAAACTGTTGGTTAGCTTCCATTCAATGGCTCCAGAGCATAAGTTGAGGGTGGTTTACAAGAAATATTCAAATTCTGAGCGTGGCACTGTTGCTCTATTTCCCCCAGCCAAAAACCTCTTGGCTTGATCCAGACATAGCCTATTCTTCAGGCTGTTTTTTCTGTTTACTGTATATGATGGATCATTGGTTATGTAATGACCAGAGAGTTTTAATTAACTGATATGTGTTATGTTTGTTTGTTATAACAGTTGATTGAGATTTTTTTCATCCAAGTATGTTTGGTTTGTGGGCTTATTTGTTTTGTTATAACAGTTTCTTAGCAAATTTGACATGAGCATTCTTTTTGTGTTCAATTTATGTTTGTTACTTGGGAAAGAATTAGAATGGTTATCCAACAGATCTAACCTAAAGAAAACCTTAGCATTGTTTCTGTAGTTCTGATTCCACCACATAGCCTGATCTGTTACTTAAACTTAATTGTAGGGCAGAAAGAAAATTAATGGTAAAATGGATGTGACTCGAAAAAGCTTAATATTTCTACCAACTTTTGAGCCGGGGTTAGTTTAGAAATACATGATTTTTGGTTTTCTTATTGGTCGCCGCATTTTTAGATCAGGTTTTCATCAAAATGTTAATCTGATTTTCGCATTGGCAATTGGGATGGAACCATAGGAAGAAATGGCCTTAACATCAATATATGTTTTTGTGTTTTTTGTACTCAGATTGGAACCACTGGGAACTCGAAATGCGTTAATAGTGAACAATTATGAAGTCTCACACCCTTAACAATGGGGGGTATTGAGAGAGATTTATAATATTCAGATGGTAACAATGGGGGTTATTGAGAGAGATTTATAATATTCAGACAGTACTAATTACAGTATGTTTGACCAATTACATATTCACAATAACTACAAATATTGTATTTTAGGTAATAATATATTCTAAAGAATCAATCATATATATTCTCTAACACCCCCCTCAAGCCGAGCTGGGTTGATCACACAGAGAGAGCTTGGACGAGATGAACTTAAGCCGAGCCTTGATTAGAGACTTTGTAAATATGTCAGCCACCTGATCACGAGTTGAGATATAATGAACATGAAGGGAACCGCGAGCAACACGTTCTCTTACAAAGTGATAATCAATTTGTACGTGTTTTGTGCGGGAGTGCAGAATTGGATTCATTGCCATGTAGGTTGCACTCACATTATCACAATATATAATTTGTGGAGATTTTAGATGCACCCCTAGATCTTGTAATAAGTATTGAATCCAAGCTAAGTCTGCAGCAACTACGGCCATTGCTCGGTATTCAGCTTCAGTACTAGACTTAGACACTGTGGGTTATTTCTTAGAGGACCAGGATATAAGATTTCGACCAAGATAAACACATGTACCAGTTGTGGATCGTCGGGTATCCGGAAGACCCGCCCAATCAGCATCTGCAAAGGCTGTCAAAACTATAAATGATTTGTTAGACAAGAATAAACCACGACCAATTGTTCCCTTCAAGTACCGCAAAATTCGTTTAACTGCCACAGAGTGAACATCAGTGGGACAATGCATAAATTGACTAACTTGATTTACGGCATACGTAATATCAAGTCGAGTCATAGTTAGGTACTGGAGTGCACCTACCAAACTCCGGTACATGGTAATATCAATGTTAGGTACACCTGTAAATACGGATAATTTGGAACTAGGGGCCATTGGAGTAGAGACAGGTTTTGAGGCAGTGAGATCAAGTCTATTTAAAAGATCCAATGTGTAACGATTTTGAGTGAGTAAAAGACCATGAGAATCTCGTTTGGCCTCAACACCTAAAAAGAAATGCAAATCCCCAAGATCAGTCATGGCAAATTGTGTGGATAAATTAGAAAGAAGAGAATTGAATCCAGTGGAATCAGAACCTGTGATTATGATATCATCAACATAAAGTAATAATATCAAAACACCCAAAGAACTATGAAAAATAAACATGGATGGATCAGATTTGGAAGATTTGAAACCAAGTTCAGCTAAAAAGGATGTAAACCGTGTAAACCAAGCTCGAGGAGCTTGTTTTAGACTATAGATAGCTTTATGTAATTTGCAAACATAAGATGGGAAAGTTTTATCCTGAAAGCCAGGTGGTTGCAACATATACACATCTTGATCCAAATTTCCATGTAAAAAAGCATTTTTGACGTCTAATTGGCGAATAGGCCAATTGGCGGAGATGGCAATACTGAGTACTAATCGAATTGTAACTGGTTTAACGATAGCACTAAAGGTCCCGTCATAATCTATACCGTACTGTTGGGAATAGCCTTTGGCGACTAATCGTGCTTTATAGCGGTCGATTGTGCCATCAGACTTTTGCTTCAAACGGTACACCCATTTACAACCCACGACATTCATTCCTGGACGATGAGGAACAAGAGACCAAGTTCTATTTCGAACTAAGGCATTAAATTCGTCAAACATAGCTGAATTCCAATTTGAATTTTTGGAAGCTTCAGTATAAGACGTTGGTTCTGGAGGTAAATCAAAAATAGTACTCAGAAAGCATGAAGAAATTGGATACTTAATAGCAGTAAGAGAAGGGAGTACCTTGGGTTTAGGAGTTCCATCACGTGTACGAGTAACCATGTGATGACGAACTATGGAGGCAGATTGTTGTGGAGCCGGTAAGGGGGCAGCAACATCAGAAGGTCCAGTAGATTGTTCTCGATCCAATAAATCATTAGTTAGCAAAGATGAAGCTGAATTAGATGGCACATCAGCAGTAGCCGTGGTGGGGACAGATGGTGATAAAGGAGATGATGTAGTAATAGGCAATGGTAGTGTAGGAGATGATGACAAAGTTGGAAAAGTAGATGGTGTATGTTGTGTATGTTGTGTAGTTGGCACACCTGTAGAAAGAGATGATTGGGATGTAGATGAGGACAAGTATGATAAAGATGTAGGAGGTACTAAATTAAACCACTAGAGAGAAGTAGGAGTAGTTGTGTGGGGAGTGGAAGACTTTTTGGTTGGTTGTTGTTGACGATAGGGAAACACAGACTCATCAAATAGTACTAACAAAAATACGGTTTGTGGCCATGTCAAAACACTTGTATCCCTTATGTATGTCACTATATCTTATAAAAACACAAGGTTTTGTTTTAGGATCGATCTAGTTTTGATTTACGATAGGGAACAAGGTAAGGGTAATATAATGAACCAAAAGCTCGTAAGAAAGAGTAGTCTGGAGTTCTAGCTAAAGCTTTTTAATAGGGAGAAATTCTTTGCAGTACTGGCGTAGGTAATTTGTTGATAAGATTTGTTGCAGTAGCAAAGGATTCATCCCAAAAATTTTGTGGGAGGCCACTATGAATTAATAATGTGATACCGGTTTCTACGACGTGCCAAATTTTACGTTCAGCGAGACCATTTTGTTGTGGGGTATGTGGGCATGAAAATTGGTGAAATACACCCCATTTTTTTAAGTGGTCACATAATTTGTAGTCTATGTATTCTCCTCCACCATCCGATTGAAGTATTTGAATTTCGGAGGAAAATCTATTTTCAACCAAAGCCTGAAAGTCTTTAAAATATTGAGTAACTTGAGATTTGTGATGTAGGAAATACAACTAAGTGAACCGTGTGAAATCATCAATTAAGAGTAGAAAATAACGAAAACCATTCCAAGAAGTAACGGGAGCTGGTCCCCATAAGTCTGTGTGAATTTTAGATAAAATACATATAGAATGATGGACTGATTTGTGAAAGGGCAACTTATGATGTTTGCCTTGAATGTAGTCATGACAAATAAAAGATTTATTTAATGGAGTAGTAACTGGTAGCCATTTATTTGATATCAAAGAAGAGAGAACATGGTTATTTTGATGTCCTAATCTAACGTGCCAAATATCAACACTAGATCTAATGCCTACAAAAGCTGAAGAAGATGTGCCACCAGTATCAACCGGATCACCATACGATCTGGTCTTTATCGAATAGAGTCCATTATTACTGGGCCCGCGGAGTATTATTTGTTAGGATTTAATCAATCGATATAAGATGAATCAAATATGCAAAATAAGAATATTAATGGAGATGGCAAATAATTTACACACAACACAAGATTTACGTGGTTCGGTAAAATTGCCTACATCCACGAGCGATGATGATCCTCTTCCACTATAATGAAAGGTATGAAGAACATTACAAAGATGAGGCCTTCAATGGTAGCCCCAACCACCCCTTAGCCTCACAACACTAGTCAAGAGATTTCACTCTAACTTATGTTTACAAACATTCATTCTCACTTAGCTTATGTTTACAAACACTCACTCTCACTTATCATATTTTCAAGCACCCTCACCATTGCTATTTATAGATGGCAATGGTAGAGTACTACAAAATCCACTACTAAGTGGAGTTTCCATTCAATTAGTGGTTCTTCCACACCATTAGTGGAGTTCTCACTCCATTGGTGGTGTTTCCACTAATTAATGGAGTTACACTTCATTAGTGTTGTTTTCACTAATTAGTGGAGTTCTCACTAATTATGAGTCAAACTAACAATTCTCCACTTTTGACTCTATACCGTCGAATGTCTTCTTTGTTGTTCTTTCCTTTATGAACATCATCGCCATCACCACGCGCCTCATGGCGCTTCTACTTGTAGGACATTGATCAAGTCCAAACAATGCTTGTACTTAATCAATGGTACCACTTTTGTTAGCATGTCTACAGGATTCTCCTTTGTGTGAATCTTCAGTAGAGAAAACCCTCCACCTGCTAGAGTATCTCGCACGAGGTGATAACGAACATTAATATGCTTCGACCGCCCTTGAAAGTCTTCATGCTTCGTTAAGTCGATAGCACTTTGACTATCACAATGCACCTCTATGCATTCATGCTGAATGCCTAAATCTCTAGCTAAGCCTTAGAACCAAATGGCTTCCTTTATAGCCTCTGTTACAGCGATCAATTCTACTTCTGTTGTTGATTGAGCAACAACTGATTGTAAGGTTGACCTCCAACTTACTGGACCTCGAGCCAATGTAAAAATATATCCCGTAGTAGATCTAGACTGATCCACATCACCTGCATAGTCAGGATCCACGTAGCCACAAACATGTGGTCCAAGACCACCATCACGTTGGTACACCACGCCTACATCAACAGTACCCTGTAGATACCTCAATATATACTTCACTGCTTGCCAATGTTGCTTCCCTGGATTTGTCATAAATCTACTTACAACACCAACCGCATGAGCAATATCTGGTCGAGTACAAACCATAGCATATATCAAACTACCAACTGCACTCGCATAAGGAACACGAGCCATGTACTTTTCTTCATCCTTGGTGCTTGGAGCCATTTTTGCCGACAGCTTGAAGTGCTCCTCTAAAGGTAGACTTACAGGTATAGATTCCTGCATTCCAAACCTAGTAAGTACCTTCTCCAAATATTGTCTCTGAGAGAGACACAACCTGCCCTTCTTTCTGTCCCTTTGTATCTCCATGCCAAGAATCTTCTTAGTTGCACCCAAATCTTTCATCTCGAACTCCATACTCAATTGAGACTTTAATTTCTCAATCTCTGTCATGCTCCTTGTAGCAATGAGCATATCATCCACATATAAGAGTAAGAAAATCAAGGATCCATCAGGTAGTTTCTTAAAGTACACACAACTATCATATAAGCTATATGTAAATTTTTGGCCCACCATGAATATGTCAAACCTCTTATACCATTGTCTAGGCGATTGTTTGAGCCCATACAATGATTTTTTTAGTTTGCACACATACATTTCCTTCCCTGCAACAAAAAAACCTTCGGGCTGTGACATATAAATGTCTTCCTCCAAAGTACCATGTAAGAACGTTGTTTTAACATCGAGTTCTTCCAACTCTAAGTCATAAAATGCCACAATAGCTAATAAGGAACGGATAGAAGTATGTCTTACCACCGGAGAGTAAACTTCATTGTAATCGACACCTTCCCTTTGTGCATAGCCCTTAGCTACCAATCGCGCCTTAAACCGTACGCCAGTTGTACTTGAAGCTGCTTCTTTTATAGTGAACACCCATTTGCACCCAATTACATTGCTTCCCTTTGGTAGCTGTACTAGCTCCCAAGTTTGATTCTTGTGAAGAGAATTCATCTCCTCACACATTACTACTTTCCACTGATCATACTTAACATCTTTTAATGCTTCTTGAAAAGTGGTTGGCTCATCTCCATAAGCGATCAATGCATAAGCCACAAGGTCTTCATAGCCAAACCTGTCTGGTGCTTTAATGGTTCTTTTCTCCCTTCCGTCCACCAAAGATTATACTTGCCGTTGTTGCCGAGGTCCTTCAGTACGAAACTCATCCTCTTCTACATCTGATTTTGATGTAGTATTAATTTATGGAGTAATCTCTACCTGCACAGTCTCGCCACCACTTTCCTCCACCCGAGTCGAAGTCTCTTTGCTAGGGTAAGGCAAAGATGTCTCGTCAAATGTCACGTCTCTGCTGATCACAACCTTGTGGTTTTCTTTGCACCACAATTTGTAACCTTTGACTCCATCTTCATAGCCAATGAATATGGCCTTTTTCGCCCTTGGATCCAGCTTACTTTCCCTGACATGGTAATAAGCAGGACAACCAAAAATTTTAATAGAATCATAATCATCAGATTTTCCAGACCATACCTCGATAGGTGTTTTTAATTCAATGGCAGTTGATGGTGATCTGTTGATGAGATAGCACGCCATATATACTGCTTTAGCCCAAAATTCTTTACCCAATCCAGCATTGGATAACATGCACCGCACTCTCTCCATAAGGGTCTAGTTCATCCGCTCCGCTACCCCGTTCTGTTGAGGTGTCTCTTTTACTGTAAAGTATCTTACAATGCCTTCACTCTGACAATAATCCATCAAGGGATCATTCTTGTATTCCCTACCATTATCAGATCTAAGTCTTTTAACTTTCTTGCCAGTCTGGGTCTCTATTATTGTCTTCCACACTTTAAACTTCTCGATGACTTCATCTTTTATCTTTATGGTGTACAACCGTACTCTCCTGGAGAAATCATCAATAAAAGTGACAAAATACCTCATACCTCCCTTGGAAACATCCTTAGAAGGTCCCCACACATCCGAATGGATGTAGTCCAAAGTACTTTTGGTACGATGAACACCCTTGCCAAACTTTACCCTATGTTGCTTT